>CM024530.1:26923928-27033039 GCA_014182385.1 Eucalyptus viminalis
TCTTCATATTACAATTTTTAGCAT
This sequence comes from Eucalyptus viminalis, assembly GCA_014182385.1. NCBI lineage: Eukaryota > Viridiplantae > Streptophyta > Magnoliopsida > Myrtales > Myrtaceae > Eucalyptus > Eucalyptus viminalis. Next base: position 26,923,953 of record CM024530.1, read on the forward strand.
GTTAAGAACATGAATTATATATGCAGAAACATGATGATGTACATTTTATAATTTTATGCGTGCAAATGATTCAATTCATGTGAGTTTATATATTATTAACTGCTTAATGTTTGGTGATTGGTCGCCACTTGAATGATCTGATGTGCATATTTAAGACTGAGAAGTGATAATATAATTGTATTCTAATATATAACAATGAATTAAACGTAGATAGAAATATACCACACTTGTGTGTAGTTTTTGGTAATAAATAGTCAAAAGACTCATTGTAAGCTGAAAATATTAATAAATTTTAATGCACTTATGTTTATTTAAATTCATATACAGATATAATGGGTTTATAAACTGAGTAGGTTTGCTATACCTAGAAATAGAGTAGTAAATAAATTAGGAAATTCCACGATCACATGTTTGATATTATTCTTGACTGCATAATAATCTGAAATTCATATTTAGTGGTAATGGTGAAATGGATGCTCTAACATATTTATCTGATTGATCTACTACATTTAGTTTCCAAATTTTTGCTTTTTAAGATTTTTATTTTTAATTTATTCTAAATTTTATTTTGATTTGTTAGATAAAATTTAATTAATATATTTTTAGTATTTAATTAGTTTATTAATTATCAATCTCCATTGGATGATACTTTTTTCATCATTATATTACTTGTTTGACACGTTCGCTTACTTTTATAATTTTATGAACATCCACCTTGGTAAAAAAACCATAGAGGCCGAGTCACGTGCCTTAATGAAAAATCATACTTGGGATATTGTGTCCTTTCTTGCTCATTGGAACCCAATTGGTTGTAAATGGGTGTATAAAATTAAACACAAGGCAAATGGATCGGTCCAACGATACAAGGCTCGTTTAGTACCAAAGGTTTCGCATAAATATAATGTTTCAATTAGATCTGGTTCCTTGGGTGCCACCTTTCGGCAACGAAAAGAGAGCCCAGCTTAGGTAATAATAAGCTTTATAAGTGATAACTAGAGTATTAAAATGGGATAAATGGATGTTTCAAGAGTCTTGTGAGAGAACGATAAAATAAATTGCATCGTGGCGTTTCCAGACTTGTAACTCCCTGCGAGGTGGCAAACGTTTAAAAAAAGTCCACATGGACCCGACAAAAACAATGAAGTGTCCTTACTTCCAGAGTTGACCTAGGCGTCGTTTTCCTTGGTGTTAAACAACATCGTTTTAGATTTTGGCTTAAGCAGACCTAGTCGTCATGGATTCTCCTAATCAGCGTTCACCTGACCTTTCTCTCCGTTGCCGTTCATGCCACAGAGGTGGTCATTGGTTTGCCGTCGTCGTTGCCATTGTTGGTTGTGTCTCACCATCGTTGAGGTCGTCATGACCGCTCACCATCGTTGCTCCTCAGTTTTGGCCCTTCTCCCTCCCAGCTGGCGATGAAGTGGAGGCTCGGTGTGTTTATTAGGGCTCAATGAAAATTTGGGCTTGATAGGGAAATGTGTTGATTCTTTGGGCGGTGAGGTGGATGTGTTTGTGCTCAGGTTGTGCGTGTTAGCTTGCATAAATTCTGTGTTGAAATCTGTGCTCTGTTACTTTACTCTTTTTGTGTGGAGATGCTCGCCTCGGTTGATGATTTCTGCAGTTGATGCACAAAGTGAAACGAAATATTGAATAAAAAAGTGGAACTAGGAATTATTGTGTGTTGAGTGAAACGAGAAATATTGAATCGGGGTGGGATATGATAGATGATTAAGGTGGAATGTGAAAATAATGGTCCTCAAGTGCTCTGCAAAAACACGCAACTATATCAATACTGCTTTTGTTTCCCGTGATTATGATCTTTTGGTTCTTTTACTCTTCTTTTCCTAATTGTTGTTTCTAATCAAATAGTCAACATATATGCTGGGGACATTGAGAAGTGCAAAATTTGTTTTGATGCTATATAAGTTCGTTTACTGCATGGGACATATTTGAAAACCACATGTAAGTACCTTCTTTTAAAGTTTATAAATTATTAGCTCTTTTGACATGTGTAGATGGAGTCTCTGTGCAGGACTGGATAAATTCGGGGCTTGGATTTTACTCTAATTCTCTTGGTTTGGCTCAAGATGACCTCTTGACACAATATATTCATGGCAGCATCATAGAGTAGGGTATGATTTCTCACAGCTAAATGAGAAAGCAGAACTTTCACCTATATTTTTACAATGAGCTTTCATTAATTTTTGTATGTGTTTTCATAGGAAAAATAGAATGTGATTAAGTTGACGTACATTCTCACATAATGGTTTTAGTTCAACAAAAAAGATAGTAGACAAAATTGCTTGGGGTTGTGTTGTTGTGGGGACTTTGTTTTGTTATAAAGGAATGGAAAGCATATGATAAGTGGCCACTGCTTTTCAGGTTTCGTAGCAAAAGCATGTGTATGTTAGTGTGGGGCCTGTTTAGTAAAGTCCATGAGAGTGGGGGGAACTCCCATTACAGTACTTATTGTAATTTCTTTACGGCTGGATGTGATAAAACTGGTATTCTTTTCTTGTTCTTGTTTAGAAATGACATATAATAAAAGATTTGCCGCTGTAGTTGCTTTGGTGAAATTTATGATTGAGGGAGGATGAGTGGGAGTATGGGGGTGGATGAGGGCACCATCTTTGTCGGAATAAAGGCATTTTATGGATTTGTTAGGGATCGGTGACTTGCGCAAAAAAAGTTAAGAGAGATTCTTGTATTGTATTCAATGAAAGGATTAGAAATAGTTTGAAGCTTAGAAGATGATATTGATTTTAGGGATGTTCTATACCATTATATCTTCATGGGTGAAGAGGTAAAAAATATGTTGCCAGGTACAATAGTGAAAGTGAGGACGAAGATGATGATGGAGATGATGAGCGCCCAAGTAGGACAAGAAGGGAGATGGTATTCAAGATGGTACTGATGTTAGGGTCAAGGAAGGAGGGCGGGATGAACATGATGGAGAGGAGCCGCGTAGTGCTGTTCACCAAAGTGATGATGGCAGGTGATGTCACAATTGCGGATTAGATTAGAAGCTAGCTGAGATCAAGTGATGATGATGATGATGAAGGGTTACCTGTTGAAAATTTCGTAAGTGATAACGACGACGAAGAGCTTGTACAGTTAAGAAAAAAACGAAGGGATTTTTTACAGATAAATTTGCAGCTTTGTAGGTAGCCGATGAAGTTCTAAACAAGGTTGAAGGCCTTGCAAATGCTGGTGTTGCTAGCGAGGAGACTAATTATGAAGAAAGCGTCAAGAATGCTACTTCCTAGGATGAGTTTGAAGAAGATGAAGGAGCTGTGCATAGAAAGAAAAGTAAGTTTTATTCTTATAGTACATCCGTTACCTCTCACACTTTGGCAAATGAGCCTTCAAATTTCAAGATGCGAAATAATTTAAACTGAAGAACTCCATTGTTGCACAGAGGAATATTGACTTTATTAGAAACACTAAGACCTTTGTAAGAGTTAGGTATTCGTAGCAAAATTGTCCATGGAAGATCTATGGCGTATTTGTTAGGAGAAGTAGATCTTTCCAAATTAGAGCTTACCAAGAGAAACATACTTGTTCCATTAATTTTGAAAATAAAATGGTAACAAGTGCATGGTTGTCGAAGTACTTCTTTGATTTGATTAAGCTGATGCCCCATATGAATATTACTGAGTTCAGGATGTTGGTGAAGGAATAGGTAGGCATTAATATATCTAGGAATCAATGCAAAAGATCGAAGCAAAGGTGATGAAGATACTCATTGGTTCGATTATAGCGACGAATATGGACGGTTGTGAGATTATGCTTGGGAGTGTAGATTGCAAAATCCTTTAAGTAGAGTGTATGTAGAAGTCGTGGAGAGACCACTTCCTAATATTGGGACCAAGTTCGATAATTTCTATGTTTGTTTCGATGCATGCAAACGAGGATTTTTATCTGGTTGTAGATGGATTATAGGATTAGACGGGTGTTTTTGAAAGGCTTGTGCAAAGGGAGAATTGTTGGCCGCAATTGGAAGAGAGATGCAAATAGCCAAATGTTCTCACTAGCTTAGGCTGTTGTAAGGTAGAGAACAAAGGACAATTGGTCATGGTTTCTAAAAAATTTGACGACTGATTTGGAGATAACAAATGGGGTAGGGTGGGCGTTCATGAGTGACCAACAAAAGATAATGTTTGCTTTTTGAAAAAAATTGGTCAATTGTTTGTTTTGATATCAACATGTTATTTGCTTATATATATATATATATATATATATATATATATATATATATATATATATATATATATATATATATATATATATATATATATATATATATATATTATTTTGAATTATTACGGGGGTGGTTCTAGCAATAGTTTAGTTGTTGCCTTATGTGAACATCGAATGTGTGCGCGGCACTTATACGAAAAGTGGGCAAAGAACTATAAAGGGGATAATTTGCAGTGCAATTTTAGGAGCTAGCAAAAGAGCACGAACATGGCTGACTTTAGGATGGCAAACGGCTTGCTTCAATTGACAAAGGAAGGTTATGATGCACTATTCAAACAAACCAAAGTATTGGTGTAGGGTGTTCTTGATAAGGAATTCAAAGTGCGATAACATCGATAACAACATCTGCGAAGCATTCAATGGGAGGATAATAGATGCAAGATGCAAATCAATTATCTCGATGCTTGAAGATATATGGGTTATGGTCATGACTCGGTTGCACAGACAAAGAGATGAGACTGCAAAGTGGACTAGGCAATGTGGTCCTAGGATTGCTAAGAAATTGGATGAGAACTTGGTTGCAAACAGGTATTGTCATCCCATTTGGAATGGGGATGAAGGATATGAGATAATGAAGATTTCCGATAAGTATGTTGTCCATTTAGGTATGAGAAAGTGTTCATATAGAGCATGGCAACTAAGTGGAATTCCTTGTGCACATGCCATATATGCCATTCAATTGAAGGGCCACAATACAGAAGACTACATTGATGATTGGTACAAGAAACCAAAATATCTTACTTCATACCAATTCATATTACAGCCAATCAGAAGTAGCAAGTTGTTGGAGCCAACAAATCGCAAAGCATCTCAACCTTTGCCACTAAAGAAGAAAATGGGAAGATCAAAGCGAAAACGAAGAATGGTGGAGGGAGAGGTCTCATGTCAGCATAGGATGAATAGGACATGTGTATCGATAAAGTGCTCTTTTTTCCACATAGCAGGGTACCATACTAAAGCTTGTCAATTAACGAAGCAGCAGGAATAGTTGAGGCCAGCCGAAGGGTCTAGTGAAGGGATTGTTGGAGAAGGACAAACAAAAATGTGAAGTGAGTCGACTATTCTTTAGTCGACGACAATAAACCCAGTAAGTCATGACAATTGCGTTTATATTGTTTTATGGTTTATTACAAATATGTACATAGATATAAGTGACATGTATGTAATGTTTTTGTCTTTGTTAGGTCACGAGAATGACAAGTGAAAAATTGGTCGAAGCCCTTGTTGTACTTGAAACTGAATGGCCTGTTCAAAGAAGGCAATGTATAAGACAGCCAATTGAAGGATTAGTTGAAGCCCTTGCTGTACCTAAAACTGAAGAGCCTATTCAAAGAAGGAAAGGTAGAAGACAGCCAGCTAAAGGATTGGCCGAAGCAACTAGAGAGCTAGTTAAGTCGATTGTTCTTCAACAACAATAGAGAAAAAAAATACCTGGTAAGTTTAATAATTTGTGTTTAGTTTTCCTTTACGTTGTTATATGGCCTGATGTTATATTTATGATGTCCTTTATCTTTTTCTTAGGTTCGAAGAAGGCAAGCTAGAGCTTAGCTGCCAATAGAGGGCCCAACTGAAGGGCTACCACAAGATCCATCACTAAGGTCATCACAAAGGCCACTAGAAGGGTTATCACAAGAGCCACCACAAAAGTCAACATAAGGTGTCACTGAAGTTGAAGGGCTAAATAGAAAAACAACCAGAAGAAAGCCAAATCAAGAGCCACCTACAAGAATGCCATCTAGAAGACTCCTAGCTAAAGAATTGGCCGAAGAAGCCCCTGCTGTAGCTGAATAGCCACAACAAGAGCCTAAGAAATCACATACGAGAAGAAGAGCCAACCAATCACAAGTACTTGAAAGTGACATTCCCCTTCGAATAAGAGGGGCTCTTGGGAAGAGGCTAAAACAATATGGTTATGGCATTTATACAGATGAGCATTCTGGAACAGTTATTCTTAATGTAAGTTTTATAGGCTGCCATTTAATTTAATTTATAGTGCGAAATTTTGTTGATAATTGAGTTTTCTTTTTGAAGCCTATGAGAAGTTCAGAGGTTCTTATCTCTCAAGGCCCAACTCAAGAATTAACGGATGTGCTAACAGAGAAGAAGACATTGGCTGCACCAACAAGAAAAAAGAGTAAGAAGAACCCAGTTGCAGGTCCATTTGAATTAGTTTAGCCTACAACAATTGTAGCTCCTTCTAAATTAGTTCAGCCTAGGACAATTGCAGCTCCATCAGAATCAACGCATCCTGAAACAGCTGAAGAAGAAGTCTCATGTCTAGTTAGAAAATGTGCAAATATTATGAATCAAGTGCAAGATCCATCAAAAGGAGCACGAACATGAGGCATTGTGCATACTAATTGATGAAATGAGATATGATATGGTTTGTGGGGTTAAGGAATCAATTGTTTTACTGTGATTTTTTTTTAAATAATAGTTTGTCATTGAGTTTGTGAGACTTAATTTCAATATCAATGGAACGATTTTGATGCTTGTCATTTTTGCCTTTTTCATTTTTTGGATTTTGTTTTTATTTTTACTTACTGCTTTTGGTGGTGGATTTGTGGTGCTGACTGAGGGCTCGTGTGGCTGGTGGTGGCGGTTGGTGAAGCCTGGTGGTGGTGGGTCCATTGTGGGGGTTGGATTGAGGCCTTTTGTTGCAGCTAGTACTGGTGCAAGAGTGCAATGTGCATAACCTAGCTTGCACAAGCCCTTTTTGCAATAGACCCGTGATCCACCACCAATAGTGGCTGCTAATGGTATTCTATCTATGGTGGTGGCTACGTGCTGGTGTGGTAGCTAGGATGTTGGTGTTGCTAGTGGTGGGCGGTGGTGGTGAATGGTAGTAGCTAATGGCTGGTACAATTTATAAAAGAAATATACACAAAAAAAAAATTAGCACTTAACTAATCATATTTTAAAAAACCTAGCAGTAAGTGTTCACTTTTAATCACAAGTGGCACTTAACTAATCACTTTTAATAATAACTTGATATTTAAATGACTTTTTTTTTTATCACGACTAGCACTTAAGTGATCGCTAGATACAGCTTATAGAACTCGAATAATCACTCATGTCTGTTCTATGTATATGGTGGTTTGCAACAAATTAGAGAAGCTACTGGTTTATATATATGGTTCAATTTATGACAACTCTATTCTATTCAATTCAATATTTGCTGCTGATTTACATTCATTTCAAGTAAAGAAGTCACCACAACACATCGACCCAATATTCATTTCATCATCACCGATTTATATTTGAGAATAAGCAAAAACATACTACAAACAATATCTCATTCATTCACTTTCCACGTCCCCACAAGCACAATAAGTAACACATAATACATATGATAGCCTAAAAAAAAAATACCACAACGATCTTGTAGACAACACAAAACTTCTTCTCATCTTCCAAAAAAATAAGTTACATTTCATTCAAAACAAGTACATTTCTCCACTCATTTACAACTATGGCAGTCGGGAAAACTTCTTCTTATCTTCCAGTACTTTACATTTCATTATAAAGTAGGATAAAAAAAAAAAAAACAGCAACACAATAAACGCCTAGTAACATTTCCGTTCAATTTTTATCATTGAAATTTCATTCTTCAAATGGTTAGTAGAAGATGCTTGAGCTTGCATTGAGTCAACATCGTTCAATTCGTTCACAAGCGTAGATGGAGGTTGATAACATCCATCAAGTAGGTCCAATATCACCTCTATGGCTCGGTGAGAGAATTTCGCGTCGACCCATTTGAAATAGTTGCACTTCGACCCTTCTCTGTATCGGGCACATCCATAGAATATTCTCCCGAGACTTATTCGAGTCCGCGATGTTCTTTTTAGACTTGGTAACCCACAAAAACAGAAACGTTCACCTTCTCCTTCGCTTCGGCAAGAGAAATTTGACCCGCCGTTGAAAGTTCTGCTTTCCATTTCCAATATTCGACTGTAGAATTTGGGGCAAATCGAATAAGGGTTTGGGATTAGGGCTCCAGCACTTCAATGGCATTTTACCCGATTTAGGGTTTTAGATTTAAGGGCAATTGGGGAGACGACGTCATTTTGGCTGATTTTAAGTCTTTATTTTGGTCAATTATAGAAACGACGGTGTTTTGGGTGAATTAGAGCCGAGTCAGCTCTCCGGCGAGCCATCTCGGCAAGAAATATTAATATTTAATTGACACGTATGATTTCCAGCTGACTTCACCGGAGATGGCACTCAGGTGTCTCACTTTTCTTAAAATGTGACACTTAAGTGTTACTTTCGTAAATCATGGCACTTAAGTGTCCATTTGTGCCAAGTTATGGCACTTGAAGTGATCTTTTGCCAAGTTCTTTCCAATAGCAAAAAAAAAGTCACGAGTTCGCTCCTTTTATCCATTGTTGCTTGTCGGGATTGGCCACTACATCAAATGGATATTGACAATGCCTTTCTCCATGGAGATCTAGATAGAAATTTATATGGATCTTCCATCGAGTTTACGAAAATGGGAGGAGTCTAAGGTATGTTGTCTCTGCATATCACTTTATGGCCTTAAGAAAGCTTCTCATTAGTGGTACACAAAATTTACTACTGCACTTATAGTTACCAGTTTTAGATAGTTGAGAAATGATTATACACAATTTATAAGGAGAAAATGTTCGTCATTTATCTATCTAATGATATATATTGATGACATACTTATTATGGGATCCGATGAAGCTGCTATTGAAAATCTCAAAAAATATTTGCACTATACCTTTCACATTAAAGATCTAGGACCTCCCATATATTTCCTTGGAATTAAAATTGCCCAATTGAACCTTGGAATCTCCTCTTAGCTAATGGAAATTTGTTCTTGAAATTATATCAAAAGCAAGTTTGTTAGGATGTAAGCTAGCTACTATTCCTATTGAGCAAGATATCAAGTTAATCACTCTTTTTTTTTTTTTTTTTTATGCGGGAACACTATTAAATGTTGAAAATCCACTACTCAAGGATCCATCAAGCTATCAGAGGCTTGTAGGAAAAATTATCACACCATGACAATACCAAACATATGCTAAGCAGTGCTAATGTTGAGTTAGTTTATGCATAACCAAAAACAATTACATATGAATACTTCTTTCTCAAGTGTGCAATATGGAGATGACAGATTATTGCGACACAGACCATGCTACTTGTTCTATGACTTGGAGCTCTATTACTAGATTTTTTGCATTAAGCTTAGAACATCCTTACTTTTGTTATAAAAAAAGAAGGAGGAAGCAAACAACCGTATCATTATCATTGGCTAAAGTTGAGTATCGAGCCATGTCCAAGACTATTTATGAGATGGTATAGATGCTAGGTCTACCTCTTGACCTTGGTGTGCGAGTTAAAGGGCCAACTATGTTGTTTTTGTGATAATGATGCAACACTAAAGCTTGCAGCTAATCCTATAGTCCATGAGATAACAAAACATATAAATGTCGACTATCATTTCACACGAGATAAGATCCAAGAAGGAAAATAGGATAAAGGGAATTGGAACCTCAAAACAACCTACATATATCTTTACTAAACCCTTGTGTCAAAGACAACGCACATATTTGTTAAACAAGCTAGGTGTCTTGGACATATACAAGGCACTAACTTGAGGGGGAGTGTTGGAGATATTATTTATGTGGTGAAGACATAATTGAATCAATCTAAGATTTAGATTGATTGACTGAATCAATAAACGATTCATATTAATTCTGTATATTTACATTGTTTCTTTTTGCTGTCCACACATTATATTATAAATACATGTAAAGAATGAAAAACAATGCAGAGAATGAGCACAAGAAATTCTTCCAATTCTCTTCTTTTTCATTTCATGTCAAAACTAATGCCTACATTAAATTAACTAAAAATAGAAAGAATGCTTTTAAAGAGATTTTGAGAATTAAAGTACATATTTAAATATAGTAAAAGAAGAGATTTTTTTATATATTCAGTTACTTCAATAAAAAAAATTTACATTTTACAGACATAATAAGTAAAACGTGACTCATTAATATTCACCTTCCAATGAATCAACATTACAAATGATTACGGCATTGGTAGCCTGTCACCTCAATGCCAAGGGCCGGTAAGGTAGTAACCAAGAGAAAATCTACTACAACAAGAAAGCTACGCAAACCCTATCGTTGTATATGATGCTTCAAGGGGTAATTTCAACACATGAGGAATCGGATTGCATTTACTATTTGTTAAGATGCATGTGCACGGATGTTAGCTGAGAGAAATCCCACATAGTAAATGTGGTGCAATTGATACATTTTAGCTGATTCATAATTGATTAACTCGAGTTTTTGAGTAAAATTGGGTCCAAGTGGGTATTTTAATGGGCTTTGACTGGTGCTTCCTCTTGGTGATCTCATCGAATGAAGGTACTGAGCTTTTGCTGCGCCAATCTAAAAATGGTATTAGAGTCAATGTTAATTCGTGGCTGGATCCCAATATGTATGAGTGCCCGATGAATATTTCAAAGAAGGAAAATCTCAAATGTGGCCCCTTAATTGAGGTGACGAATGGTGTCCCTCTACTCTCGACAAGCTTGGTTGAGCGAAGACAATTAAGGTGGATAAGAAAGATACCTATTACTCCTCACCAGTATATGCAAATTTGACCAAGCCAAGGTAAAGATTAAAGACTCTCGAGTTGAGACAATGTTGGTGTAGAAGGATACTCGCACGTGTGAAGGGGGAAATTGTCTACGTGCATGCACAAGAATGTTAAGCTATTGAAATCTCATACAAGGATGTGCTGTAATATGGAGTATTTAATATATATAACTTAGCTATATAATTCATTGACCAAAAGGTTTTCAGTGTAAACGGATCAAATTGAATAAGTTAACGGGTTCAGATTTGAGTTTTTCCTTAGCGATCTTTCATGATAAGTGTATTGGGTTTTTAATGTGTCAATCCAATATTAAAATGTAATGTGATGATATTATAAAAGAGGCTCTAATTTTACGATTTGATTCCATGGAAAGTGATTTAATGTAAGTCTTTAAAAAAATAAAAATTAACATGGTGTTAGTACGTTAAAGAATCTGATGGGAAGGATAGCTAGTAAGATAGCTTCCTGACATATCCCATATTCCGAGCCCCAAAAACAAACGCACAGAAAAAGAGTGATTCTAAGTTAGATTGCTGGTGCGTTTGTCTTACGAAAACTCAATAATTTAGAATCATCCATGGAAATGTTCAAACAGAAATCGCTATTCTTGGTAAAAAGAAAGTTTTTTTTTTTTTTGGTAAAGATATTTTATTGACTCATTTTTGAAAATAATATAATCGATCATTTTTAAGAAAATATTTTCTAATTTTTGAACGGTAACTTCCAAAATTGTCAACTGACTAAACTAATCCTTAGGGTTAAGTTCCATTTATAGTCAAATATTAGACAACTTGATGACTGATGACTTGATTTGTCCAACCAAAATAACTATACTTCCGCGAAGGTATTTTATCACCCACTCCAACACGTTCGGCTCATCTTGTAGGCCTCTTGGGCCGAGATCATACCTGAAAATCGGCACTTGCTCCGGCCTGTAAATATATCATCAGACACCTCATTCATCAACTAGACAAATATCAGGACGAGCCCCTTGAAACCAATGTCTCCAATATACGGCCGGACATCGAACCGACTTCCTAAGTGGTGCACAGTCAGATCAAGTTAAATCGAATAAAACAAGGTAAAGGTCATCCAAACATTAGAATAGGGACGTGATTCAACTAAATGAATCATTTGAGGTGATCTGATTTTTGAAAACACTGACTGAGTAGACTTCATTTGATAACATTTCTATTTATTCCAATTTTTGTTCTTTTGTTCCTCGAAAAAAAAAACATAAATCCGTTTAGTAACGTCAATTAATTTTTCTATTATCTAGAATAGAAAAGTGACGGAAGAATAGATTTGGAATAGAAATAAAAAGTAAAAAAAAAAAAAACTTTTTGTTCTCATGAACAATTTTTAGAAATGAGTTATTTTTTCTGTTGTTTTTTCTTTTCTTTCTCCTTGAACCCCACCGCTATCTATTGTTGTTAGGCTACTGTCGGACCCTGCTGACCTTTGGCTGGCGGGCGGCAACTGTTGGCCGCGGCGGCCTGTGGCTAGCGATTAGCAGCGACAAGGAAGAATAACAAAAGATAAAAAGAAAAAAATTCTTAAAAAATTATTAAAAACTTAAAAGAAATTCTATGTTATAAAAAAAAAAAATTGTGGATCATATTAAATATAATAGAAATTTTGTGTAGTTATCAAACACATTTTTCTACACATAAATTGTTTTGGGGAATAGAGATAGAAAAAGACTATTTCTGAAAAGAAATTGATCCTTGACATAGAAACGTTACTAAACGGACCCTAAATAATGGCTTTCAAGAAAATGCGCATGTTGGAGCTCAAATCAACATTCACTTTCTCTCAAAATAATCTACTTAACAAGCTTAATTTTACACACTATCCGTATAATGATAAGGATTTTGGTTTATTAGGGTTTATGGAGCACTTCTTAAATAATTGATTTTCAAAATCATGCAGTTTCCAATGCATTAATCGTTGTAGTGATATATCAAATAATGTGTCGAAACTAAATCATTCCAAAGTCAATATGTCTAATGAGTATTATAAGGCACACATGCTTTTGGTGCATTTGTAATTAAATTTAACGAGAAAATATTATTTTTTCAAAATATTAAGTATACATATCACAAAAGCAGGCAATATATTAGAAATTGCAACATTTCCTCTACATCACAATAATAAAAGCAAAAGTCACCAAAAAAATCTTAAATTTTGCTCATTGTAATATATTTATCATAAACATTTTTTCTATGATACCAAATTGCTGATGTAGCACTCACATAATTTAATTGAAATAAAAACGACGTTATTTTGGTTGAAAAATCATCTAACGGTATCTTAACGGAGTTTAATTGTATGATATAAATATAAATTTGAGATTTTTTATGTCACAAAAAAATTATTGAAATGAATACGTAAGAGGACACATATTTTAGATTTCCATATGACTTGTCTCTTTAATAAAAAAATAGAAAAAAAAAAGTTACTACCGTATGGTCCCCATTTAAAAACCATCTTTGTGGTCCTCGGACGTCTGTCATACGCAAAGCTTATGTTTGCAGGTAAAAAGCTGGTGTCTGTGGCGAGGCTGCGACCTAGCACGCGCAGGCCGGATCTCCTGCCACCGCAGGTCAACAGACGGCTGCCGTGGCGAAATCCTACTGGTCAGCAGCTGCTCAGGGTCAAAGTCAACGGGAGGTAATTTATTTTTATTGTTTCTTAACTCCCCTACAAATAATTGCAGCAGTAATAATTAATAATTGTTGTGCAATAATAATTAAAGAGTTTGGTCCCCCCTCTCTGTAAATCCACACTCGTGCAATTATCATCGAGCAGAGTGGCATGCATAATCCCCTTTCTCAATGTGATAAACATATTAATTGAAAAGAACAAAAGAGAGAGAGAGAGAAGGAAAGCACGAGGATGATGTGATCAGCTTTTATTAAGGAGTGTCTCCACATAATTAATTAAGAAAATTTACATTATTTTCGGCTTTGGGGTAATCATATTTGCAATTTTAATTTATTTGGTGTGTTTATTTTGTTTGTAAATTCATGGGTAATGCATGAATGCTTTTGTAAAGGATTTCCTTAGCAAGTACCTTTGGAGCATTTATTAAGTGCACTTAATGAAGGATATGATGTTCTTCGGAGTATTCATTGCATATGCATATGCATGGAGATACACGTATATCATAGATGACCTATTTTATTAGTGTCAATTATATTTTACAGTGAATGTTTCGATTTTCAAAGCATTCACAATTTGTTACTTAAGAGAAGTTGTGCATTGATGACTAAATTTTTATTGTTTAACATGTGCCCCAGAGTTCAACGAAAGAGAAAGCACCTTAGAGACATTTTTCAACGAAATTGGGATAAAAAATGTTTAGCACATGTGACGTTAATCATATTCGATGGGACGTGAATAATGAGTATATATCAAAATATTAATTGTACATACACTATGAACATTGTTATTGCATATAAATTTAAAATATTCACTTATATCATTGCTTTACAATTGTCTTGGAACAATTTTTGCAAAATTTAATGGAGATTTGAGACATGCATGCCATCCCAACACATTTTTGATCCTTTTATTGATTGATATGGCCAACATCAGGATCTTCGTCAGAGCCAAACATCTGGTTGTCACGTGACAAGATAAGAATCTCCCAAATTCCATGGGTTTTGGGAAAATACATTGGTTTGGCTAATCTTGCTTTTATTAATCTAACGCCTGGTAAATGGTGTCTTTTTGATGGCGTGGTAAGCGTGGGAATAATCCTATATTATCGTTGTTATGTACATAGGGATGTATTTCCTATGCAATCGACAACTATTGCAATTTTGAAAGAAAATAATAATAATAATAATAATAATAATAATAATAATAATAATAATAATAATAATAATAATAATAATAATAATAATAATAATAATAATAATAATAATAATAATAATCTTCAAAAGAAATACTTAATAGGAATAGTTACATTGCTGATTTGTAACATTAAGACTCGTAAAAACTAATGGTATTGAATGGGGCGAGCACTTAGGAATTGGAAGAATCTTAGTTGGAAGCAAGACGAGTGAAAAGCGTAAGAAAACTTCTCATTGCGAGAACAACGAGCAACATCTTGTTAATTACAAATCCAAGCGGCACTCATTAAGGACAGTACTAGAATACTTTTGCAATGACAAATTTATGTAGACATAAATTAGTTTCAGAATCCGACCAAAAAAAAGAAAGATAGTTTCGAGGGATAAAATTTACAATAAATTATTTTTTTTTTTCTGTTACAATGGAAAGGTATGCATTGCCGATAATAAGAGAAGCTGAATTTCTGCAACATGATATTGTGCAGTGGCCGGTAGCCCCTTCGTCATAAATTTCATGGTTAATTAATGGTGATTTGATTAGAATTTAAACAGGTTATGTGTCAAATTAGGACACGTTCAAGAAGTCAAGGTCTTGGTTGAGTACCCAATTTCAAAGTCTAGGGTAATTGAGCTTCATTTTCATGTACATGGTCGTCTACACAATCAAGAGAAGTCTTGGTCTTCTGTTGTTTATGTGATGTTTGATCTTTAGCTAATGTGAAGGAAACATCAATTTCGAAATTTGCCGTCTTCAACTAAAGAGAAACGATCCTCCAAATACGCAGCGAATTTCCTTAAAAAACCATGCATTCATGGTAACAACAACACATTATCACTCATCACACATTTCAATCTTACTAAAAAGACGGAAAAATAAATGACCGTCTGATAAATGCTTCTCACTACTTGGTAATTGTTACCTAGGAAGATTTTAGCCTAGCTGGTATAAAAAAAATTAACATGACTTAAAATTGCAAGGGCCGCATACTTCATGATCTCAACCATGTTCGCCAATTTGCAGCATCATTTCATCAACCGACTCTTCACTTGGTGAACCTTATTTGCTTGTTTTGGGACAAGTACCTCATGATCCTTGCTCTTCCTGTGGGCTTGAAGGATTTTCTGTTGATACACCTTCCCACCATAGTCCTCGATTATTTCCTTGGAGCTGCGCAAGTGAGATAGAATAGAAGGGCTTCGCCAACGCTAGTTTTGGAGCTAGAAAAAAGCTTCCGAAACTTGTTTCATAGTGGGCCGCAACTTTGGATTGCTATTTAAGCAAGCAAGAGCTAGAGAAACTACCAGAATGATACTTCTTGCGATAGAATTCTCTCTTGGGATTGGCAAGCGCGGATCCAATATTTGACGTAGCATAATATCTTCTCTGAAGAGTGGACAGCATTGAGATGATCTCACTTGGATGCTCACCCATTATCATTGCTACCACCCCGAAGCTATATATGTCACATTTCTCATTGACGACCAAAGTGTAAGCGAGCTCTTAAAAAAAAAAAGAACAAAAGGTCATAGATTAGATGAGGCTTGAAACAAAGTTCACAATCTTAGTTAGTGTATTATCAAATGATAAATAGCGTCAACATGTTATTACCACATGGGGGGTGTTAAGTATATTGATCTAGCTAAGTGCCTCCGGTAATAACATTCCACAAAAATATGGACATTTCTTGCTTACCCGGTGCTATATATCCACGGGTGCCTACAATATTTGCAGTGAGATTAGATGAGAAATTAGGTTCTAGGAGTCTTGCTGTGCTGAAATCTGATAGAAAAGCCTCCATATTGTTGTCTAGCAAAATGTTGTTGCTAGATATGTCTCGATGAACAATTGGCTGAGCGCAATCATGGTGCAAGTAAGACAAGGCATGTGCCATATCCCATACAATGACAAGTCTTTTAGACCAGTCTAGTTCCACCGCTTCAACGTCATCTCTCAGAGCACAAAATAGACTCCCCCTTTCCATGTACTCATAAACCAAAACATGCATTGCTTGTGTAAGCAAAAACCATGGAGCTTAATTATGCTTCTATGTCGTACTTTAGTCAAGTGCTTCACTTCATTTCGAAAGCTCTTGTCGAAAGATGCGTGCTCTGCTTCATGATGGTGAAGTTTCTTCAATGCCACGATTTTCCCATTAGGCAATTGCGCTCTATAGACACTACTGTATCCACCAGTTCCAATACAATATTTGATGTCAAAATCTTATGTTGCATTGATTATGTCTTCGTATGCAATTCGCCCATCATAATTCCATATTGACAAAAAATCTCCATCTTTTTCTATCTGATTGAGTGCTCTTCATTCTACGTTGAAATACGATCGAAGGTCTCAAAACCAAATAGAAAATGAATGATATAGCCATCAGTGGTATAAGTATCGTCACAAGTACAGCCTTAGACATTCTTCCGGATCCATCCGTCTTTTCCAAACCTTCATTGCCTATGAAAGCTCCATAAAGAACGTGGGCCAGGTTATCTGGAATTTTTCCCGTGAGATTATTATACGACAAGTCGATGTTATCTATGTGACCAAGAGTCGTAGGGATTGTCCCCCAAAGTGCATTATAACTCAGATCTAGGTGGATTAGAGTCTTTAGATTTCCCAGTTCAGGAGGGATAGGACCTCCGATTTTGTTACCATGAATGTCAATTACTTCAAACATGGTGAGGTTCTAGAGACAAAGAGGGAGCTCACCAGTTAGCCAAGTGTGGGACAAGTTGTGGTGCCTGAGCTTTGGGAGTTTTGGGAGTGCACATATTTGAAGGGGAAAGGGATTAACAAAATTATAACCATGCAGCCCAAGAAAGGTCAAATTCAAGAGGAAAGAGAAATTCATGTTGCTCCAATCAAATGTGCCCTTGTAGTTGTGTTCGCCTCGATGTATTATGTTTATTTTGACAACGTTTCCGAAGTCGTTGCATGAAATGTGAGGCCACATGCAATATGGTAAGGAAATGTCACTTGTAAAGATGTCGGGCCACCACCTACTATGATGAAGAGCATTTGCCTGTGTCCTCATGGCAGTATATTTCAAACCTTCATTGCCTTCGAAAGATGCATAAGGAACATTGAACAGATTTTGTGGAACTTTTCCCGTCAGATGATTGCACGATAAGTCGATGTACTCCAAGTTGTAAAGCTTTTGGAATTTGGGAACTGAACCATGAAGAGAATTGTTTGCAAGGTTGAGATTGCTTAACAGGAACAAACTCTCAAGTTCATGAGGGATATTTCCCGAGAACTTGTTGAAACTCAAATCTAGATAAGTGAGACTATAGAAATCTCATATTTTCGATGGAATGGGGCCAGTGAAGGAGTTTAAGCTTAGCATCAACTCAATCAAGCTCTTCAAATTACCTATTTCTGATGGGATAGATCCACTGAATGTGTTCTCTTTCAATCTTAGATATTCCAAGTTCATTAAGTTCCCTATTTCCGAAGGAATGGATCCATTGAAGGAGTTCCCTTGCAAATCGAGTTGCACCAAGTTCTTCAATTTCGCTAGAGTTGTAGGGATCATGCCATTTGTGAATTGAAACTGAGACCTAGGTAGATCAGCCTTTTCAAATTACCTATTTCTGATGGGATAGATCCACTGAGTGTGTTCTCTTTTAGTCTAAGATATTCCAAGTTCGTCAAGTTCCTATTTCCGAAGGAATGGATCCATTGAAATAGTTCATTTGCAAATAAAGTTGCGCCAAGTTCTTCAATTTCGCTAGAGTCGTAGGGATCATGCCATTTAGCGAATTGTAACTGAGATCTAGGTAATGCAGCCTTTTCAAATTACCTATTTCTGAAGGGATAGATCCACCGAATGTGTTCTCTTCCATACTTAGATATGCCAAGTTCGTCAAGTTCCCTATTTCCGAAGGAATGGATCCACTAAAAGAGTTCCCTTGCAAATAGAGTTGCGCCAAGTTCTTCAGTTTCGCTAGAGTCGTGGGGATCATGCCATTTAGAGAATTGAAACTAAGATCTAGGTAGATCAATCTCTTCAAATTTCCCAATTTAGGAGGGATTAGACTATTGATTCCACTATAATTAATGTCAATAACTTCTAACGTGGTGAGATTTTGGAGACAAAGAGGCAACTAACCGATTAGATAATTGGTGGACAAGTTGAGGTGCCTGAGCTTTGGGAGTGCACATATTTGAAGATGAATGATATCAGTGAGGCAATAATAGACAGCTGAAGAGAGGAGAGATTCGGGAGTAGAGAGTAATTCATGTTGCTCAAACGGTAATAGCAGTCACCATCTTGGTGGCAAGGGCAAGGAAGTTGTGGGAGAAAGCCAACGCAATAATGATCCATGTAGGTGCAGTCATCAGCTGGCAAACATGTAAGCCGATGGGTTTGCTTACAAGATTCATGCTTGAGAAAGAGAGAGAGAGAGAGGACCTCTTCTTTTTGCTTGCCAAGTGGAAAGCCTGAGGTTGTTGTGATATTTAGAAGAAGGGCGATCCATAAGAAAATAACTTGAGTGGAAAGCAATTCAACATGAAGACTCGGAAGTCTCCCATAGTTTCTCCGAACGAGACAACATTATGATGTGGTCATCAGACGGTGGGGCTCATGGTTTTAGTGCGGATACAATTCACACTTTGCATTCCGTGAACCATGCTCATGAGATCCCACTAAATTTTAACTTTTTAGATAACCTTGATCTCACATGTAGCACTTTTTTGTGTTTGACTATTGTTGTGAAACACACGTTACTTTAAAAATATCACAATTTTCATGCGGCACTCATTTTAATACCAAAATATTTTGAGCGATCAATTGATTACTACATCGATGGAAAATGATTACTTAAATGTCTCCGACGATAAATTCTAACAATTCATCCTACGTGGCATTTTAAATTAAACTTTGACTCCCACGTTTTTTTTTTTATAAGAGATATTGAAGTCTAATGTGAAATATTCTTCATCTAACTAGGCAAAATGAACAGAACAGTAACTCTTCATTTAAAATTGGGAAATTTCTCTCTTTCTCACTGAGCAAAGCTCTATTTTCTCCATGGAGAAACAGAAATTCCCCGTTTTAGCCTCTCGTTCGGGGTATCTAGGGACAACGAAACTCCAAGAATCGGCGAAAAGGAGACGGATTCTTCAAGCTTGGGGGAGGAAGAGGAGGCCTTGCAATGAAGATGAGGCCATGAGTTTCAAATTCAAAATTTTACTCTGAACATTACGTTTGCCATTCCAACAGGTGATTTTCGTGGCAAATAATCCTAGAAAAGACCACTTATTGGAGTAGCTACCCACGACGCCTTGGTGCAAAAAAAGAAAAAGAATGTAAACATGCATGGGTATGAAGGAACTAGTACGCATCCATCAAGAAGTCAAGGTCTTTATGGGGCTTCATATGTGTTGACTTTTGGATCGGTGCGTGGCTGATGGTTCATGAGAAGTCATGGTCTACACGACACTTCTATTGGTGATGTTTGGCCCTCAAAAAATTCTAACCCATCGTAAGGGAAAGGTCTATCTTACCAAACTTTCTATACGACATTTCTATCGGTGATGTTTGACCCTAAAAAAATTCTAATCCATCGTAAGGGAAAGGTTTGCCTTACCAAACTTTATTAAACTATTTAAATTTAACACAAATTCTCCATTGAAGTCGTACGAGCTCAAATCTAGACAAGGGAGACTAGCCAAATCTCCTATTTCCAATTGAGTGGCGCAGTCCAAGCCAAGAGGCGGGATTGGACTCGAGAATACTCGAGCTTGTTAAATTGACCAAAGATGGAGGAATGGGGCTAGTCAAGGAGTTTAAGCTTAGTTTTTTTTTTTTTCCCCAATTCTGTATTATTGATGATGATATTACGCTTAATCGGAATAAATCATTGTTATCATATATTAAAATTTCGAATTTTAATAAAATTAGTAGGTCTCGGGTGAATAACCATATAAGCACATCAATTTTCTTGAGTAAAAGCCACAAAAACTAGATTTTACCTTTAAAAAGTTATTCGGATTCTTCGTATAACGTTTGGATTGGACTGGCCTAGCTTGACCTATTTAATTTAACAGAATCATGTGGGTTGGGGCCGGATTACCTATTGATTACATGAATCATATTCCGGCCCATCAATTTAAGAGTATCCCCTTAACATGACACCCCATGAATACTGGCCATCCACACGGATTGACACCCTGACTTTCGTCCTTAATTTGCTCCTCATTCATGGCATTAGACCCCGATTCGCTTGATTACTATAATCTGAAGAAGGTTCCTGATCTCTTCCAAAGCATGTCCATGGGATGTGCTCATAAATTTATAAAGACAGTATGCCGCACGCTCTTTCTTTTCAATTCGAATTCCCATGAAGTAGGGAGAAGGCAATAATACCGAATTAGCTCTTTTCATTTCAATTTCCGGTTCCCAATTCTCCGACAACCCATCAAACATCAATGGATTCGTCACCACCGTGAGTGTTGATCGGTTTACTCGAGAGAGCCAAGTGTCACGGCGCGACTAGAGCATGGTTATGTTGGATCAAACCGGTCCGGTAGCTCGAGATCCTATTGCAGAGAGACAGCAAATTTAAATAGCGGGTCGTTAAGGCCCTGTTTGGTAACCATCCAAACAGGGCCAAATTCTGATTCTTTGTTCCCAGAATCAGTTTCGGCCTAGAATCGCGTTTGGTAAAATTTTTGTTCCCGGGAACAAATTTGTTTCCGGGAATAGATTGGGAATAGAATCAAGAACCAAAAAACAGTTGATTCTTGTTCCGGGAACGAATTTGAGAATCAAAATCAATAAATTTTCTTCTTCCCTTCGGCCATCTCGCGTCCGCCGTCCGCCACCGCCATCCGCCGCCGCCGCCGCCGCGCGCCCGCCACCGCCGGCCGCCGGTCCGGCGAGCTCGCGAGGCTTGCCCGCCACCGGCGAGGCTCGGCCTCCCTAGATCAAGCGAGGCCGAGCCTCGCCGGGCTGGGCGAGGCCCTCGCCGGCGGGCGAGGCCCGCCTTGGCCACCGGCGAGGCTCGGCCTCGCCGGGATCGGGCGAGGGGTCGGGCGAGCCTCGCGACGCCCGCCCACCGGTGGCCGAGCGAGGCTCGCCCGGCCCCGCCGGTGGCTGGCAGCCTCGCCCAACCCCGACGAGGTCGGCTTGGCCACCCTGAGGCGAGGCTAGGCGAGCCTCGCCGGCTGCCGGTGAGGCTCGGCCAACGAGGGCCGACCTCGCCAGGGCCGGCGACGCTCCGGTGAGGTCGCCGGCCGAAGAAGAAGAAGAAGATGAGAAAAGAAAAGAAAAAGGAAAAAAAAAAAAATGAAAAGAAAAAAAAAAAAAGGAAAATGAAAAGAAAAAAATTAAAAAATTAAAAAGAAAAAAAAAAAAGGAAAAAGTAAAAAATTATTTAAAAATTAAAAGAAATTGATTTGGAACAGAATTAATGAACACGGTACCAAACGCAATTCTATTCCAAAATCAGAAATTTTGGACGTTCTCAAACGGCTTAAAATGCTTAGAATCGGTTCCTGAACAGAATAAAAAGAATCGGTTCGATCGAATCGGCTCCTCAGGGAACAGAATCGTTACCAAACGCGCCCTAAAACTCCACAATAGAAGATAGGAATTGATGATTTCCACTCTGGATTCTGATGCAGCCTAGCCTAGTGCGTGTAAAAACAGACGCGTACCGTTGGAGGTCTTCGTCGTGCGCGCTTGCACTCAAGAGTCGGAGTCGGAGAAGTCGTCGGATCGACACAGACCACATCCCCGCACTGAGGAGACGCACGGCCAAGGACAAAAGTGGATGCCTCTTTTGACTTCATTTGGCGGACGCAGAAATTTAGTTTGAGGAGGGAGATAAGGAGATAGCGCCGAGCACAGAAATTTCGTATGAAACTAGACGAATTGGAACAGATGTTTCGTGAAAATAACGCTGAGCACAACGTGACCACATCGTTGCGGAGGACATGATGGGTCGACCATGCATCCACTCGAAAAGTAAAATGGATCGTCTTCTTCCTGTCTGATTTTGTGAATTTTCAGTGCTCGAGTCATCCGCCATCACAATGGGGAAAGGTCATTGCACAGCGGTGGATTTCCTACTCAATAACGCATATGTTCTTGTCCCGGAATGTGGAGAATTGTTGGTTGATTACTCAATTCGCTTGGTATATCTCAACTCTTTTTGCTTCGACTTTGTCAACAATCCATCGTTTTCTACCATGAGATTGGGCAAAGCAAGCTTAGGGTGCGTTTGTTTAATGGAAAACTCAATGATAAAGGAAAATGCTTTTCAGGAAAGCATTTTTCAAGAATATGGTTTGTTTTATTTTGTTTGGTGATATATAATTGAAAATGTTTTATGTCGTTTGGATCCCATTAAAAATAATTTCACATTTCATCGTAGGAAAAAAATGAATTTTTAATTTTGAAAAATTCGAATTTTTAGTATTATTGTTTTTTGTTTGCTTTTATTTTCTTTCTTTTTATTTCCTTTTTTTTCTTTCTCTTTCTCTTTTTCTCTTTTCATTCTTCTTGTCCTTCACTCCTTAGATTCCTCACGCCATCCCTTCTACTTCATTTGGCAATTCATTCCCGGTTGGCTTACAAAGGGTGAGCTCCAGCTATTGTCAAAGGCGACAAGCTCGCCAGTTGGCCACTAAAGGCTACGAGCTCGCCCAATTTGGTGAGGCTTGAGCCTCATTGCATGGAGGCCACGAACTCACATGATTTGGCAAAGCTTGAGGCACATCAACCTCAAGCAAGCTCAAGCCTTGTTGTTGAAGGCCATGAAATTGCTCGATCTGGTGAGGCCATAACTCACTAGCCGAACTCACTAACCATCCTTGTGGCCGGTGATGGGTGGACAAGAAGCAAAAAGAAAAAGGAAGAAAAGAAAAGAAGGAAATTAGAATTTTTTATTTTTATTTTTAAAACGTTTTCCAAATTTTAATTTTTTTAAAAAGATAAAATATTCAAATTCAATTTTTTTAAAAAAATATTTTTATAAGAATAATTTTTTGTAAACCAAGCATCAAATCTAAGCTTTGGTAGATTCAAAAAACGTTTTCCAGTCCTTTCAAAGGGGAAATCATTTTCTTGAATTTGAACTTTGTTAGGAAAACATTTTTTTGTTGACTAGGAAAACGTTTTCCATTAACTCATTTTCCTGAGTGAACCAAATGCTGGAAAATGAGGAAAATGTTTTCCCCAAAAATGTATTATGTGAAACAAACACACACTTAGTGTCATAGAAACAAGTGATCGAACAGTAAAATAGACAGTGCAAAGATATAAATGGGACATCAAATTTATGTGTATTGGTTGAGGTGTCCTGCAGCCGCAGGGAGAGCATAGCAGTATTTCACTATAGATCAATCGATAAAAGATACATTATAACCATTCTTGAGTCATTTTAACACTCAGTATTTCTCAATCTCAATTATGCCCAACAACTCTCATAGTGTTTACCCCTCATAATTCTTCACGAAATAATCCTCAATATCATAAAGGAATGAACAAATTTTACCCACATGAAGTAATCTCTCAATAACACTTTCCGATGAGCCACCATAGATGATATGCCACAATGGATTTTCAAGGAAAATAGCCAATGCAATTTAGGTGATGAGTTTTGTAGAGTCATAGCACAATTTTTTTGACAAGCAAAGTATTCTACTTATGCAATCTCTAAGTTAAAGAGTTTTATGATTCGTTTACAATTTAAACTAGCATACCTGCCAAAACAAAAGGATTTAAACCAGCTTGCACATGTGGACAGAATTTGCACACATCCATCAAGAAGTCAAAGTCTTTTGGGGTTTCATATGCATTAACTTCCCGATCAATACGTAATCAACGGTTCATGAAAAGTCATAGTCTTTACAACACTTTTACTAGTGATTTTTTGCCCTAAAAAATTTCTGACCCATTGTAAGGAAAATGTAGTGGACCAATTTTTCAGCCTCTTCTTCTTTTGACTAACAAGCCTTCAACTTAGAAAGAGAGATCCTAGTCATTCCAATCACATGATGTGGAAATAATATCAAAGTAGGTTGCACATCTTAAACGATAGTGTGATCCCATTGGAATCATTTTTCAAAACACAAATTAGACTCCCCTTCCATCAAGTAATCATAAACCCTAAACACAAGGCACTTGTGTAAGTAGAAACCATGGAGCTTCATTATGCTTCTAAATTGTACTTTCGTCAATTGTTTCACTTTGTTTCGAAAGCTCTTGTAAAAAAGATGGGTCCTCCGCTTCAACATGGTGAAGTTTCTCCAATGCCACGATTTTCTCATTGGACAATCACGCTCTATAGACACTATTGTAACATCCACTTGCTATGAAATTTTGATGTCATAGTCTTTTATTGCATTACTTATGTCTTCATATGCAATCTCCCATCATAATTCCTTATCGACAAGAAATCTCCACTTTTCTTTGTTGTCTCTAATTACATGCTATTCGTTGTAGTGGAAATAAGAAGCAAGTCCTAAGAGCTAGATGAGAAATGAGTGTTATAGATAAATGAGATTATCCAAACATATACATTGAAAATGTCCAGTCCAACAAGAGCCAAAATTTCGGATGAACAAGATCAAAATTTTCTCGTGGACCATATCAAATTTTCTAGTCCCACTCAAACGTTAACTCCCAATTATTTTAGGTGACCCTTTATGTTTGTGAAATTGATTATTACTGCTTCGAGGACATTGTAGTTGTTGAGTAATTGAACATCTGTTGTTCCTTCTAATCATCGATTAATCCATTCATAAACCACATTTTAATTATTTCGTTTAATGACACAAAAGACGGCTGAGAAATTGCAAGGAACTTCAATGAAAAAGACTATCTGCTGAAATTGTATGGTCTCTAGAATAGAAAAAACTCGAGTCAAAAACAACTTCCAATATACTTTGCTCAAGTTCGATTTTGGCAGCTCCAAAACCTATTTACAAGTTTTCCACCCCACCCATAGTATCTATTAAGAGTCTTCCCTCATTTTGATTTCTTTGATCCCCATGTAATCATAGTCTAAGGAGATCACTAAAAGTGCATGTGCATCGAGCAAAGAATGTGGAATAGGATTTACTATGGATGGTTTGCAATAGCATCTCCGAGCTCCATCAAAATCTTTGCTTCTTTGGGGTACACACCAGTCGTCAACATTAGGGGTGAGCAACTTGGAACTTGAGAACTGGCCGATGGGAACCTATCAAGTTCTAAATTTCAAGGTATGCAGGGTAGGTTCCAGACTCCAAAAATTAGAGAACTTGTTTCAACGAAGGTTTTAGGTTCTAGGTCGGTAAAACCTAAAACTTGGAATCTAGAATCTATAATCTAGAATAAGTTTTTGTGTTTTTGTGTTTTTTTTTATATATATATTTTTTATGTCTTCACGTAATCCTGCGGTATTCCATGACGTTCGATGATGAGTGTATAATTTAAAACCACTAATTCGAGCTTCTATTTTATGATAAGACTTTTACTTTACTAATGTTCCATATTTTCCGAGTCTAAATATAAATAATGATTAGTGAATTGTAGAAATAAATGGAAATTATTAAAAGTGATAATTTACTGTAGTCATTCAATTAAGGGAAAATGTCACAAATGGTCCATATACTATTACTTAATGTGTAATTTGGTCCCTGAACTTTCGATCGGCTCAATTTGGTCATTGAACTATTGATAAATGTCCGATTTGGTCCCTGAACTTTCGATCGGCTCAATTTGATCCCTGAACTATTGATAAATGTTCAATTTAGTCATTCGTTACTGTTTTTATTTTTAATTTTTAATTTTTTTTTGTTTCTTCTCTCTTACATTCGCCGGTGTTCGACGAGGTCGCCCTCGCTGGCTAGCCCTTGTCGGACGCAAGTGAGGGCGGCCCTCGCCAGCGTTGAGCGATGGGCTCCCTCACAGATCTGGCGACGGAGCCCCTCGCTAGATCTGCGAGGGGCTCCCTCGCAGATCTAGCGAGGGAGCCCCTTGCCCGACACTGGTGAGGGGCTCCCTCACCCGACGCCGGGGTGCACCTCGCTCGACGCCGGCGAGGGCTAGCTAGCGAGGGCGACCCTCGCCGGATGCCGGCTTCCCTCCGTCGGCTCCGGCGGAGGGAGAGAGAAGAAGCAAAATAAAAAAATAAAAAAGAAAAGAAAAATAGTAACGAATGACTAAATCGAACATTTATCAATAGTTCAGGGATTAAATTGAGCCGATCGAAAGTTCATTGACCAAATCAGACATTTATCAAATAATTCATGGACCAAATTGAGCCGATCGAAAGTTCAGGGACCAAATCGGACATTTATCAATAGTTCAATAATCAAATTGAGTTGATCCAAAGTTCAGGGACCAAATTGCACATTAAGTAATAGTATAGGGATCATTTGTGACATTTTCCCTTCAATTAACTATAAAAGCGGAACTTGGGTAGACTATGGAACATGTGACATGGTAGGTTATAGGTTTAGGGTATGCATGGTAGATTTCCAGGTTCCTGAAAATGAAGAATATATTCCAACGAGTAGATTTCAGGTTCCAGGTAAAACCTGTACGAAATTTGGAATTGCTTACCCCTAGTTAGCACATGCCACCATGACAATACAGTAACTGAGACAACTCTCAAACTATTATAGCATCTTCATTCAACAGAAGAAATTGGTGCAAACAATGAAGAAAAAAAAGACTTTACATTATATAGTTCATCACTGTGCAAGAACCTTGATGGACCATTTGATAGTACTTTCTCAGTGTGTTCCCTCTCTGCAAAACCATTAAATCAATCAAATCCACATAATTTTAGATAAGAAAATGCTAAAGAGAGAATTGTATAATGAAGAGTACATGGGTTATTAATACCCTTTGCCTATATAGCACCGACACGCGACACGCGACACGCGACACGACACGACACGACACGTGACACGTCATTTTTCAAAAAGTAGAGAATTTCGACACGTTCAGACACGTTAAATATTAAATAAATATTTTTATATATAAATGCATAAATAAGTAGGTCTCGTATAATTCAGAATAGGACTATAAATTCTGTCGTTTGCAAGTTTTGAAACTGACTTTGATGGGAAACTTTGAATGGCGTTACTCTTTGATAGAAAACTTAAAATCAATGAGTCAATATAGAGAAAGGACAAAATAAAAGTCTAACAATACTATAAAATAGAGAGAGCTATTTCGAAATCTCACTGCTCATCAAGGGTGCGTTTGGGAACCACTTCCCAAAGCCCCTTTGAAGCCTAAAGGTACTTGGCCAAATGCTAGGCCGTTTGGGAAAAATTTTTGAGCCCGCATTCGGGGAATGCCAGCATGTGTGAAGCCGAAAGCCCAAGGCGGGGGGACCCGCCTTGGGCTTTCGGCTTTTTCGGCATGCCCACACGAGCACCGTTCATAACTTTTTTTTTTTTCCGAAATTGTCCTCACGAATGTTTTGTTTTTCCGGTTCTTGCCCTTGTGTCGCAACCGTTCATCTTCTCCCTGGGGGTTCGGTTCCGACCGTGAGCGGCCGGCGACTGCTAGAGGGACACCGGCGATCGTCGGGGGTGGCGCGACCGACGCCGAGGTGGCGCGACCGAGGGCTGGGTCACCGCAAACCCGGATCCGGGCGGCAGACGGTCTTCTCCTTCTCGCGAGCTTCTTCTTCCGCGAGCGGTCGCCGGCGACCGTCGCCCGACGAGCGACGCTAGGCGGTGGCGCGACCGCCGCGACCCACGGCAAGGTCCGGTCACCACGACCCAGATCTGGGGCGGCAGGTCGCGGGAGGACCTTGCCGCCCCCGATCCGGGTCGCGCGACCTCGCGGCCCTCGGATCTCGGGTCGCGGCGGCGTCGCGCAACCTCCCGCGACCTCGCCGACCGAGATACGGGGGCGGTGCGGTCACATGACCCCGCCGCGACCCAGAGCCGAAGGCGGCGAGGTCCTCTCACGACCTCGCTGCCCCAGATCCGGCGTCGCCGGAGGTCGCCGGAGGTCGCGACGGCGTCGCGCGACCTCGTGCCCCGCATCCGGCGCGTCGCCGGAGGTCGCCGGAGGTCGCCGGCGGCCACTCGCCCTTTTGGTCAATTTTTTTAATTTTTCTTTTGATAATTTTTTTTTACCACAAAGATCTTTTGCAAGTGTAATTTCCCAAACACTATTTTGCTCAAAATACTTTACAAAGAGCTTTCAAAGTGCAATTTACCAAACACGGTTGCATTTTAGAAAACACCTTTAAGTCAAAGGTATTTGCAATTTCCTAAAGACATTCCCCAAAAGTAGTTCCCAAACGCACCCCAAGACATTGACAAATAGCCTAGGTTTGAGAGATTTGTGGGAATTTCAAAAGATGTATGAAAAATAATAAGTCTTGTTTAAATCAATGCAAGGAAAAACTAATATTCATAAGCCCGTATGAATGAAGATTTTAAGTTCTTATGACAAGATTTACCACATACGATCGATAGCATCACCGTCACGCAACAACACCCATTCACACAAGCCACAGAGAAAAAAATTCAAGAAATTTACTAATCCACCTCAAACTCAAGCAAGCCCTCGCATGTCCGTGATCAGCCTCCCCTTCGCCGCTGCCCCAGGCGACCCAGTCTCTAAGCCGCGACCAAGTCCCACTCCTCTCTCTCTCTCTCTACCCTGACATTGGGGCGTCTGATTGCAGATCATCAGCCCACTCTACCCACCAGATAGCACTCAAAACATGAATCCTCTGGGTGACGTCACGCCAATTGCACCAAACGCAGTACCCGAAACCCAGAAATCTCCAATCTTGAAGAGCTCTCGAGTAGCCCAATTAAAACAAAATCCCTCTTTCCCAACAAGACGATCACCGCACGAGCCGCATCTCAAGAATTCTACCACAAGATTTCGGATCTCCAAAGAAATCCCCCTTTCCCTAATCTAACTCTAGGATTTGCCGAAAAATCCCAAATCGGATTATAAAGAAATCCAAAATACTAACCTGAGATGAGCAAAAAAATGAAATTGCAAGATGAAGAAGAGCAACACGGTAACGCTTGTGAGAGGAAGAAGTGAGGCTCAATGCCTGCGAGAGACGAAGGCGGGGTCGGAGGCGACTGTGGCGACGGGTGGAGCTGAGGCGCGGGGGGCTACGGTGAGTCGGCGACTAGTGAGGTGGGTTGCGCGGCCGGCAAAGCAACTCCGGCGACACTCACGGCGAAAGAACCAGAGTGCTCTGCTCAGCGTGTGCGACTGAAGTGAAAACTGAAGACAAGAGTTTGAAATCGTGCGCGCGCGTGCGAAGTCTAAGTTTCAACTTTTAATTTTTTAAATTTTTTTAATTTTTTTCATATATTTATATTTAGTCCCCAAAGTTTTGGAAATTTATAAAAATAACCCGTGCGTGTCGGAGTCACGTGTCGGAAATTCCGACTCTCGTGTCAGAGCGTGTCGGAGTGTCGGACACGACACGAAGGGTCCCGGAGAGTGTCCGTGCTTCATAGCCCTTTGCAAGATGAAACAAGATATTATCACAATCTGAGTGATTAGGAGAATCAAAGCAGACACCTAAACATATCTTGCAACAGTAGATGAGAAAAATCATGTGGTTTTTGTACTAATTCATGCACAAAACAGATGAAAGGGATGTTTCCGCTTCATTCTCGCTGTGAAGCGACTTTTCCTCCATTAATGGGGGCAGAACCTTAAGTGAAGCTAAAGATTTCCTCCATGTCTTGAGGATTTCTATGGAACCCCAGAAAGATTGTTGTAAGAGAAAATAGCAGGAAAAGGGAGATCAGAGAACTTTACCTTCTACTTGGGAGAAAAAGTTGCCAAGATCACAATCCAACTTGGGAAAATTTCCTGAAACTTAAGTGGCAAAAATGAGCATTTATGTGAGTAATGTTGTGTCTTCTTGGGGTTGTCTTGTTTGCTGAATTATATGAGGTCATGCTCGTTTTAATGATGACATTTTGCTGTTATAGTTGATTTCTAGGGGTTGCTTTATTCCAAATGGTAAATGTGAGAGTAGCTGTTGGTGCATTTGGTTCGGCATTCTAACGGGCTTTCACCTCCAAAGCCCATTGAAATCTTTGGGCTTTTTGCAACCATTTTAAAGTAATTTTTAAGTAAAAGTCAGCATTGAGAATGCTAAAAGTCTAATGCTAGTATAGACTAGTTTTCAGCTTTCAGTATTTGGCTAAATGCTGAAACTTATTTTTTTTCCAAAATTATCCTCACTCATTCTTCAAATTTCTGATTTTGCCCTAGTTATTATTTTTTTAAATGCCCAAATAATGCTAAAAAATCAAATATATATAAATGCTAAAAATTTAAATATATATTGGTCTTTTTGAAAAAATTATTTATATATTTGATTTTTTTAGTATTATTGTCAAAAAAACTATATTTAAAAAGTTGCATACATTATTTTTCTAATTTTAAACAAGTAAAAATTAAAAAATTCCGATGAAGGGTTTGGTCTTTTTAGGGAAAAAAAAGTATATATATGAATTTGATTTCTTAGCATTATTTTTAAATTTAAATTTCAAAAGTCGCATACATTATTTTTTCAAAATTTTAAAAATAAAAATTAAAAAAATTCCGACGAAGGATTTGGTCTTTTTTTAATGTGCGTGTGCGTGTGTGTGTGTATTTGATTTTTTTAGTATTATTGTCAAAATTTATATTTAAAATTTGCATACATTATTTTTCAATTTTATAAAATTTTAAATTTTAATTTTTTATGAAGAATTTGGTCTTTTTTTAAATTATATATATGTATTTGATTTTTTTGTCATTATTGTGAAATTTATATTTAAAAAGTTTCATAAATCTTTTTTTCAATTTTAAGCAAATACAAGTTAAAAAATTTCGGTGAAGGGTTTTGTCTTTTTTTAAAAAATAATAATATATGTATTCTATTTTTTTAGTATTATTGTCAAAATTTATATGTAAAAAGTTGCACACATTATTTTTTTCAATTTTAAACAAATACAAATAAAAAATAATATTTATAATTTAAAGAGCTTTTCAAATATGTTTTCTACCAAATAATATTTCTCTCAAAGTTGCTTCTCAAAGCATAGTTTCCTAAACGACTTTTGTATTTGTCTAAAGTCCTTTAGATTTAAATGTTTTGCATTTTCCTAATGGGCTTTCAAAATACTGAACCAAACACATCCCATGACATTTCTTCTTGAGAACTTCGGATCAATCCCATTCTCTTCGTCTAGGATTTTTGAAGTTTTCAATATTCCACGTGAATTTCTTTGAAACCGCATCGAAAGGACCTTGTACCGGTTTCCCACGTTGATGTTTTGCAACTTTCAGGTGAAGATCCAAACATAAAAGAAAGCAACCTGTATGAGCTGGCGGACTCTTTGATAATCAACATAGTGATGGTGCATTGGCTAACCACTTGTAAATTTGACTTCTGATTACCAAAAACACAGCCAAAACCTCCTGCTTTGGCCATACTAGGGTTATTCTTCTAGCGTGAAATGTACACGACTGCCTTAACACAAAATATATGATAGGCAGTACGTTATTTCCTTGACATAAAAGATGTCAAATATTCATTCTTTTGCACCCACCTGGAAATGCGATCTACTAGTTGAAAATGGAAGTGCTTGACAAGCAAAGCAACTTGCTGCTACATTTGACACCTACAAGATCCTTATAGATGGGAACGATTAAAGCGATTTTCTGAATAACATTTTAGGTAACAGCATTGTGAATTTTATGCAAGACCGCACAATGAAGCCTGATATTGGTTTATCAGCTATGAAGTTCATTATCATGGCCAGCTGGAGTTAGCACACCAAAGTCACAGATAACAAAATAAGACTAGGCACTAGAACTATATATGCAGAAGCTCATAGCCATAAAACATGTTCTGGAGATAAAGATGCAGAGACTAGAACGAAAGGAACAAAAGAATGCACTTCAAGGGGAGCGCCGAGCTATGAGTGCTTCTCTTCATCAACAAAATAGGAAAGACTCCCACTTGCGAAGTTCAGGTCAAAAGCTACACCAGAAGGCGTGCAGGATGGTCGCTTAACCATCTCTGCCTCGAAGCATGATATGGAGTCTCAGCAACCATAAAGAATCTTCACCTGCGTATCCAGACCAAAATAATCAGAAATAGTACATCACAACAGATTGCCACGAAGAGCTACGTAGAACCATGTAGTAAAATTATTCTGCGACTTAAAGCAAGAAAAGGGTTCCTCACCATGCATGCGTGTCAACCAGCAAATCACTGATCCTCCTCAAACCCATATACAGAGAAATCGTCATAATCAGAGAATTCATCATCATAATCAGAGAAGTCATAGTAGTTATCATAATCAGAAAAATCAATGTCAGAAAACCCAGATGGGTAATCATCATCAAAGGACTCATCATCGAGAATTGCAGCATCAAATTCATAGTCATCTGTGGGGTCATATGGATTCCTTAAATCTTTGATCTGTTCGGTGCATCTTCTCCCAAATCACCCCCATATAAACATTGAAGCACTGGCGCAAGTCGAGATACTCAAGATGAGGACAACTGTCGAGAATCGCCTTCAGACCTTCATTTGTCATCTTATTCCCGAAGAGTTGGAGGTGGCGTAATCCATGCATGTTTTTCGCTATAGCTTGTGCCTCGTCATCACAATCTATGTGTGAATATCTATATCCCTGGCTATTCAATTTGAAGGATTTCAGAAGGGGACAACATTGTCCAACAGTCTCTATGGCTTCCTTTGAGAATGAGCAATAACATAATTCAAGGACCTCCAGCATAGGAAGTTTTGAGGCTGCTTCACACAGACCCTCATCCGAAATGTTACCGCAATCTACAAGTCGTAGCCGTCTAATATGATTGCACCTGCAATGGAATAAGAAATGCATGAGAACAACGATGGTTCAACCGAAAAGCAGACTTGTTGTAGCTAGCAATAATAATGTTAACCACTAAGATAAGGAACTGAGAGCTTATTGATCTAGAGCAAGGGGTGTGTAGAGATTATTTTCATCGGCCAAAAAGTAATTGTATTTCAACAACATTAATTTGTTAATCATATCCCTTGGGCACTTCTTAGTGGCTAATTAAGGAACACCACAAGTTATAATCCACAATTGTTCTAGTGAAGTGCGTAACTAGTGTTGCAGACAATGGAACTTTCCTTATGCATGTTTAATAAATGCCCTAAGGGCACTCGTTAACGAGACATGTCAATAAATACGGAAATATGATCAAATCAGCCAGAACCCTAGATCAAGAATTCTCTACTGTTGCGGCCTTGATTGGAATTCTTTCAAGTCATGTTAAAAAAGGTCAACTATGCCACATTTGTTAATGAAGTCCGCCTTTGCATACCCATGGCATCACAAGAATGTAAACTAAACAGAGATCTATGCAATTGAGAGATGCGATGCTTGGTCCACTTTTGACCTATCAGAATAGCCTTTTAATAAGCAAGACTGCCATATTTATCTGAAATAATAATAAGACGCAGATTACACAAAATATGTGTAGAAGGAAAACAAATATAAAGTTAATGAATCAAGACGTCAAGAAAAGTAAGATCAAATTCAAAACCTAATCAAATCAATGGAAATTATGTTCTATTCCAGCCTCAAACTATAATAAAAGTTCCATAATAAACATAATATATCCAGCAGTCAACAATCAAACACAATCCAAAAGCTCTGTTCTGGACTTCATGCTCAGTAAAAGGAAGAAAAACACCATCAAAGAGAGAAACTTAAGTCAATAAAGAGAGCTAATCTGATCATTTTTTTTTTCAAATGTGTCCATGGGCACTTTTTTAACACCTCAATAAAAAGAGTGTCGGTTTTAATGCACTATATTTCTCATGTTATATATAATTAGAGTAATTGCATTTCCTTATTATGTGTGGTTAACAACTATACCAGAGGCACTCGTTAACAAAGTCTCCTCATAAAACCCTTCATCATAGGAATTTTTATCAACAAAAGCAAACATAACACTATTAGACTCTGAAACTCATGTTAAGAACAGAAAGGACTCCAAAACGTAAAACTTCCATGCCAATTACAATAACTCAAGCAGTAACTTCAGTTGTATGCTGTGGAATCAAAACACTGACAGTGCCATCCACTGGTCAGATCAAGACAATTAATAACTATCCAAGACCTGCAAAAATGCCATCAAATGTATCTAACCTGTCTCTGCAAGTTCAATGAAAACGCAATGATGAAGACTGAGCATGGAGTCTCGACAAGGAAATAGAAGACAAATTCAGTGGTGAATTAAACTAGAATATTTTCTTTGCTGAACAAAATAAGGGGAAAAAACAGTTTAAGAATGATATCACTGGAACATGAGGCATACTCAAGTGTTTTGGCAAGCATGGGTTAAAGCTACAATTCTCCAAGGCTGAGAAGGTGATGGAGCTACATGGCTATACCCTATTTTGTTGAGTTATATACCTTCTATAGCACCTATCTCCCCATAACTATTAGCAAACAGGAGAGCAAATGTGTCGCATAAACTGATCAAAAGGAAAAAAAGCACATAGGGAGAAAAAGATCCTAGAGTGAAGTAAAATAAAAATGCTTCTGCCATATCAAGCACTTATGGAAGCTCTGTCACAGTTCATGTTCCTCATTTCATTTAGTAATGCCCAATACTCACCAGATGGCATTGTATCTGTCTTTTCACAGCCTCAGTTCAATGTTCCTTCATGGTTTCAATTGGGTTGAACTTTTGCCTCATCCTAATGTTCAAATGACAGCTAAAAATGAAAGATACTGAGGCTGAACATACGGAACATAGAGACAGAGTAAAGAAGCCATTTGAGAACTCCTAAGGAGAGAGAAAGTAACAAAGATGGCATCCTTTCACGTAAAAAATCTCTACCCTCATTCTCGGGAGCTATTTCAGGATCAGAACTCAATTTCCACGCATGATATTTTCATCAGTTAGTTTCCAGAACATGTAGCTGATCAAAGTTTTCCAAATACAATCTGTTCTCATCATCTGGTGTGTCCATCTTCTCTTTTTTTTCATTTCCAATTCTTGAGGACAAGGGGGAAAAAGGGACTTTTCAATTGTGCAGAATGTTCACTTCCTGAGGACTACTCGACGCCTCACATTTATACCTCCGCCTCGCGATGAGGCCATGGTGAATAAGAGAAGTAAACTCGTGCTCAATACGATTCATTCCTAAACAATTTCGCGATTCCTGCACAACTTCAGCCCAGAGAAATCAACGGTATACACACGCACCTGCGAACCGCCGCAATCTAGGTCTACGCAATCGCGCCGATCAGCCAATCGCCGAAACAAGCTCATCCTCGGCGACAAACCATCCTCTCAATTCTCTCCAACAACGGCGTACGCACAAAAGAACCGGACCACGCGTCGCGCTCGACCATCAGCGATCATTCTGAGGCCCACCAAAACCAGACCGAGGAACAAAACCGCGCGAAATTCATTCAAGCGGGAATCAGCGAGTTACCCGTCGGCGGCGTACTGGAGGAGCTCGTCGTCGCCGAAGTACTCGATGTTGAGGTCGAGGCAACCGCCGCGGCTCCGGTCGACGGCTCGGCGGTACATGTCGGCGAGGTCGTCGTACGGCGGTTCCCCGTCGTTGCGCATGTCGATGGTCTGCCACATGGTGGGGTCCAGGCAGAGGGCGCGCCAGGCGGTGCACACCAGCTCCGCTGCCGTGAGGATCTCCACGGCGCCGAGCTTCAGGAAGATCGTCGTCGTGATCTCCCGCGGAGCTCCAGCCAGTCGGGCGGCGGCGGCGGCGGCGGCGGGGGCTCGTCGGGGGCTGCCATTTGCCGGGGAGGGGGCGGGAGCGCCCCGGGGCCGGGGGGGCGCTAACGGATTTGACTGGAGGAGGGATAGTTACGTGCCGTTTTGGTTTTCCATCTCATTTTAAGGAATATTCCAAATTAAAACAGAAAAAGGGATTTTTTTTTTTTCCCTCGAAAGAGGATTTTGAGTGAATTTTGCCTTAAATAAGAAATTTAAAGTTTACTAGTTAATATAATTTGAGTTCCTGAGCTCAACGGCCAATCAGATGGTCGATTTGCATGGGCGGCCTGGGTGCCTTAAAGCTTTGGTTCAAATTTTTTTCCTTTGACCTTATGTGAGTAGCGTGAATTGAAAAAGTAACTGAATAAGTAAATAAAACACGATAAGTAAATAGGCAAAGCAAAACCCAAGTGTCGGTCTCATCGTATGTTGTGCCTTCTTCATCCTCGGTCGAGGGTGACAAGAAACTGGGAGCACATCTCCGTCTATTGGCCTGATGGACATTGCCAGTGTTCCAACTCTCTCTCTCTCTCTCTCTCATATGTTCAAAAACAAATTCATTTGATCCTTATAAAAATGCTTCCGCCCGTTGAGCCGTGCGTGCAAGCTAGCCAGTGAAGAATTATCTGGTCAGTGGGCTTGGAGCTTTATTTGAAACTCGGTTAGTCGAGACAAAGGTTCATTTTTTTTTTTCCTTTGTGAAGAAGTGTTGATTGAAAAAGTAAATTGAAGAAGTACATAAAACACAAAAAGTAAGTAGGCAAAGCAACAAATAATGCTTATTCCGGTGACTAAAGTAGTGATGATTTCGTTTGATCCTTTGACCCAATTTGAAGAAGCTTCGATTGAAAAGTAAATTGAAGAAGGAAATAGAATCCATAGTAAATAGGCAAGGCAAAGCAAAATCTATGCCAATCAAGTTTTGGTCTCCTCGAACGTCGTGCCTCCTCCGTCCTTGGTCGGGGGTGATAAGAAGCTTGGCGCACATCTCCATCTGCTAGCATGGTGGATGTGTCGTCGGGGATATCGTCGTATTCCAAGTCTCTCCCTTCCAACCCCCCTTCAAAATGCTCGAAAACAAATTCATCTTATCCTATTAAATTACGTTCGAACGTGAGCTACAAGTGCAATCTGGTTGGTGAAGAAATGTCTAGTTGGTGGGTTTGGAGCTTTATTTGAAATTTAGTTAGTCGAGACAAAGGTTCAAAATTTTTTCCTTTGATTCAATGTGAAGAAGCATCGATTGAATATACGACACAAAAGTAAATAGGCAAAGCGAAACGTAAGCCAATTGAGGGTTGGTCTACTCATATGTCATGCCTCCTCCATCCTCGATTGGGGGTGATAAGAAGTCGGGAGCACATCTCCAGTCACGTGCCTTAATGAAAATCAAACTTGGGATATTGTGTCCTTTCTTGCTCATTAGAATCCAATTGGTTGTAAATGGGTGTATAAAATTAAGGGATAAGTGCATCAGAAGTCTTAAAACTTGTCACAAAAGTGCATTTGAATCCTAAAACTTGTAAAAGTGCATTTAAGTCATAAAACTTGTCAAAATATTTCAAACGAGTCCTAAAATCGATGTCGTCTAATTTATCGATGAAAAAAGCTGACGTGGTCCCCACGTGGCTTTAAAAAAAAAATGCCACGCATCCAAAACGACGTCGTGTTCTCCTTTCTTTTTCACCATCGTGTTACCTCCCCTTTGTTTGTACGTCTTCTTCACTGTCGTCTCCCCTCTCCCCCCCTCCATCTCTACGATTGCTTTTGCTATTCCGAGCAAACTCTAAGCCCCAAATCGAATTCGTCCGAACTGCAGTTCTCTTGCAATTTGGGTCCTCATCGACCTCGAGTTTGACGCTCGTAATGAGTTCGTGTTCTTTCCTTTGACAATTGCGAGTTCGTGCGAAGT
Source organism: Eucalyptus viminalis (assembly GCA_014182385.1). NCBI lineage: Eukaryota > Viridiplantae > Streptophyta > Magnoliopsida > Myrtales > Myrtaceae > Eucalyptus > Eucalyptus viminalis. The sequence continues at coordinate 26,962,385 of CM024530.1, forward strand.
CCTCTCTTGTGGGAGTGTTGACATCTCAGCAGCAAAGCGATTGGTGTTGGGGACGACGACAGGGTCAGCGACGGCAATGGCGACTCCTCCTCAAGCAGGTATCGCTCTCTGCATTATAGCATTTTGTTATTTTCCATTCTAATATACTTCTATTATGTTCCTATAATACGAAGCCCAGAAGAATGAGGGTGCCAACATCTGAATCAAGTGGCGTAACTCCTAATGAGGTCAACTCGGAGCCAGCATGTTATTGTGGTCTTCAATCGCCAATTCTTATGGCAAAGACAAGGAAAAACGCAGGAAGAAGGTTCCATGGATGTGCTAAGATTAATAGTCCAAGTTGCTGCGATTTCTTCATGTAGCTTGATCCAAAGATACCAGATTTTGATACCAGATCATGTGAGGGACATGATAGTTAACCTACTTGAAAGAAATCAAGCATTGTGTGAATCAAGCCAATCGAGGCATGACGAAGTCGATGTGAGCTCATTGCTAGCTGAAATGAAGACTTAAAAGGCAAAAAATAGACGTTTAAAGGAAGAGCTCGCAAGAGTAAAGAAAGGAAAGATGCTATATCAATTGCCATTCATTGTATGCATGTGTTATATTGCTGTATTGGTTATATGTAATGTGAAAGTTGGTGAGAATTTTCTAAGTCTTCCATAGTACCTTATTTCTAAGTTTGTAAGTTTGAACACTAGTTGTAGATAATTGAGATGTGAATGAAATCTGATGTTAGTTTGTAGTTTGCAAGACCGGTTGCTTGCCATGTGAGAAATTACTTTCGCATTGAAAAATGTTGCTTGATTTGTGTGCTTGTCAATAGCACTATATGAGCTATTGCTATCAGAATAAATTTGGAACCTATTAACAATCCTATTAACAATAAATGGGAAAGAAGATGACAAAAGTATTGGAAGAATGAAAAGTCTTCATGGACAATTTCAGTAATCACCTATTAACAATCCTGAAAAGCAACCACTTTCGTGCATTAGCCAAACCAAAACCAAGCATCCCACATAACTTGTTGAAACACAATTCATTAACAAAGCAACATGCTTACATTTTCAATGCACAAAAGGCTTTGTTCAACAAAATGCTTGCACTTTCAGTGCACAAAAGGTTCTTTTCAACAAAATATGCACTTTCAGTACACAAAAGGTCTTATGCACAAATGCTACATGTCTCATATAGAAAACCAGCTAATGATTGGCATAAATTCACCTAACAACACCAATTTCAGCAAACATATCAATCCAATATGATGGTCTCCAGTGGTCTAGCAGGTCAAGCCTTCACTTGATTCATAATTCTAGCGCTTTTCCTTATATATGGTCTTACGGCGATAGGCTTTGGAGGAGTTGTCGTAGCTTGAGATGACTGAGCCTGGGATGATTGAGCCTGCAATAGTGGCTTCGGCTTCACCGCAATGTGTCTTCGAGGAGCTGCCTGGGGTTGTGATGGTGTCTTTCACTTTAAACCAAGATGCTTCTAAGCTATTGTAGCCTAAGATGACTTAGCTTGGGAACTGGCCTCAGGTTGCAATAGTGGCTTGGCTTTATCGCAACATGCTTTCGAGGAGCTAATGTTGCATGAGATTATTGAGGTTGGGAACTTGCCTTTGGTTGTGATGGTGCCTTTCGCTTTAAATTAAGATGCTTCTGAGCTCTTGTAGCTTGAGATGACTGAGCCTAGGAACTAGCCTCAGGTTGCGATAGTGCCTTTGGCTTCATTGCAACGTGCTTTGAAGGAGCTACTATTGCATGAGATGATTGAGGTTGGGAACTGGCCTTGGGTTGTAATGGTGGCTTCGGCGTCACCGCAATTTGTTTTCAAGAAGTTGCTGATACATGATATGACTAAGGTTGTGCACTGACTTGGGAATGCACCTTTACTGTTGACGTAGCTCTTGAAACTACCCCTTTGTCTGGTAGGTTAAAGATTCTTGCACCAGTTGTATTAGGCTACATAAGAATGAGCATGTTTTTAGCTTAAGGAGATAAGTAATTGCTATTAGAAAATTTTAGAAATATTACTCACCTTAAGAATATGAAGGTTTGTCATAGGATTTGCGTCAACACCCAACCCTACCATTTTCATCCTCTTGGCCTGTGATTCTCTTTGTATCATGTCATTTTCAATGGCAGGTCTTTTAATCTGAAATAATAAAAAATTCATTGAACATGAGAATGTAGTCACAATACATGTATGCTTGGGGATTGAGATATTACTCACTGGAATTTTTTTTTTAGGTCTATGCTTAGCCATTATATTGGCCGGTGCACAATAAATGCCTTCCCCTTGATCCAAACGAACTTTACCAACAGTATTGGCCACATCAGTACATCCTCTAACATCAGCACTAGCCTGAGCAGAAGCAGTGGCAGTACATTCTCTTACATTTGCACGAGCACTACACTTTATTACATCTGCACTAGCCTGAGTAGAAGCATTAACATGCCCACTACTGTCTCCTATTGAATTGGCATTTGCAGAAGCATTGGCATGGCTTTCGAATCCTCCTCCAATTACGCTTGTCATTGCTTTAGCTTTAGCCTGAATATATATTTATAATTACTGAATTGAAACCTTGACATATAAAACTTATAATAATTGTTAGATGACAACTTACTTGTCTTTTTCCGAGCCTTGGTCTAGTGGAATTAGCTTGAGATTGAGCATGAACTTCAGCTGTACTTGCACTGGCACGAGCATTGGATGTACATACATTGGCCCGAGCATTGGCCTGAGAAGCACATATTAATCATTGATTAACAACGTGTTAAAGTGACATGCCCAGCATTAAGATGATCAGTTAGTTGAGAAAATACATTTTTTAAAGGACATCCCTTGCAATTATGTCTAACCACATTACAAGCAGAACAAGTCATTTGCTTACCCTTTTTAGTCATTCTATCACCTTTTATAAGCTCAATTGGTTGCTTTTTTCTACTCCTTTTTGGCCTATCAAGCATGTTCTTCATTGGTGGGGGTTGAGGAGCTTCTTTATTGGTTTTATTCCAAAATTTATGTCCTCTCACTGTAGACATCATGAATTGATAAGCACTTAAATACTTTGCCTTATTGAAACACTCAGCTAGATAGTCAGTCGGGTCATTTCTCTTATGGTGTATTGCACAAATGGCATGGCAACATGGAATTCCACTAAGTTCCCAAGCTCTACAAGAACAAGTTTTTAAATTCAAATCAACAACATATTTGTCACCATCTTCCGTAATCTCATATCCTTCGTTTTCATTCCATATCAAATGGCAATACCTACTAGCAGTTGTATTCTCATGTAACTTATGTAGAATCCTTGGACCATAATTTCTAGTCCACCTAGCACATCTATCCCTTTGAGTATGCATTCTATTCATAACCATGATTCTAATATCCTCCAGCATACTCACAATGGCCTTGCACCTAGCTTCCACACACCTGCCATTAAAAGCTTCAATGAGATTATTATCAACGACATCACATTTAATGTTGGTGTCAAATAAGGCTTTGCACCAATGTTTTGGCTCAATACGGAATAAATCATCATGACTTTCCTGAGTCATTTCCTTCAACCTCTGTCTATGCACCTCGAAATCTGACATATTATTACTCTTGACACATCTCCAAAATTGTCTCATCAACTGTTTTCCTTTGTATTTTTTACCTCAGTTGGAATATATGTGCTTTGCACACATATTATGCTCTGCATTTAGCAAAAGTTCAGCTACAGATTGGACGAGACCCTGACAATTACCCAAAAAAAGAAAATATATATGAAAACAGAAAGAAAAGCATTGTAATGTCATAATCAATTTACAAATGAAAACAAAAAGAAAAACATGCATTTTGTTGGTCACTTATCAAAGCCCATCCGTCACCATTACACATATCGAGGTCTGACTTCAACAATTTGATAAACCAAGTCCATGTGTCCTTATTCTCGATTCTTATCACTGCCCATGCCACTAGATACATTTGATCATTGCCATCCCTTCCTACGACACATAACAACTCGCCCTTGATCAAACCCTTCAAAAAACATCCATCTAATCCAATGATCTTCCTACATCTAGCCAAAAAACCTTTCTTGCAAGCACCAAAGCAAATGTAAGCCCTATCAAATAATGGTAGAGAGTTGGCAATGGCCTTTCAACTTTCAATTTAAAATTGCTTGAAGGGCTTGCAATGTAAAGCTTTCCTAAGTAGTCGTACATCTGTGCATATTCCTTCTTGTAATTGCATTGTAGTTCCTTCAATACTTTCAGCTTTGTTCTCCTACATTGATTGAAAGTGACATTTACTCGCAGTTGTTCTTTGACTAATTTCTTTAACTCAAGTGCTTTGATTTTAGGCATTGCAGAAATGAGAATCATGAAGTGCTTAGTTAAATAATTACTAGACACTCTCTTATTCTCGAAAGTGATACTGCATATATGCTGATTTATATACTTTCTCAAATGAAATGATCTAGTTTTGCTATCAATAGCACCATAGATCATCCACTTACAATTTTCCTAGACACACCTGGCTCTTACAAAGCTTTTTGTATTCTTAGTGTATTTGATTGCTCTTTGCTTAGCCACAGAATACTTCAAAATTGCATTTTTGAACTTGGTTACATCCTCAAATGTCATGCCAACAATAAATACTGGATTTGTACCACTTTGATCATATGATGGGAATCTACTTCTCCTCTTTGAGATAACATCAACCTCTTCGTCACCCTCATCATTTAAAATTGATTGAAGACTGTCTTCCTCATCTGAATCAGCATACTCTGTTTCGTACCCAGAATCATCTAAAGATTGAGCCTTATCTACAATCGGTGGTTGGGAAGTACCAGTTGCCTCACTATAATCGCCAATTTTGAGCTTATGCCTTGCTGAAAATTCCTTTAATTTTTTCCTTGCATCAGCCAGTTCAAAATCATCATCGTCACTCGACTGTTCCACATCCACCAAATTATGTGCATCATCATCCTCTTCCTCATCTAGATCCCTATTGGCATCGTCATCATCAATATTCCTAATCACATTAGACATACCTCCAGTTTCCATCTCAACACCCCCCATCTCAGCTCCTTTCTTTTTCTCATCAACATGCTCAACATATAACATAATATTTTCAGAGCATAGATGATGATAAAATAGATCCATAACATCAAAGTTATCCCACAAATACCTAAGAGTTTTGCCGTCTACAAGAGTCGTACTTCCAGGAACTCTGTAAAAGAGTTTCTCTATTTTACACACATCCAAAGCCTCATAGCTTCAATTATACTAGATAGTGAACTCTTACTTAAACTTATTTCAACAAGATCAGCTCTTCCACCTATGTATTCCAACAGTGGGCCGACTTTAAATTTACCTCCATAGCGAACAGTGAAATAAACTTTATTCTCGGCAATTGGATTCACAATGGAATAGAAACATGCAAGAGAACAGAAACAAAGAATAGAGTACTTTCCATCATCAATTATTGAGGCAATGTTCAAGTTAAAAGACTAATAATCAATACAGAAACATCAAATTAGCATAATGTGTTTTACAATCACAATGCAACTACATGATCAATAGTGAGAGCGAGGGACCTATTGTCAGCCTTTCGGTAGGCGGTGTTCTAATTTGCAACAATGTTCTAATTTATCGAAACAATTGGAAAATGCAAAAAACCATAATGCAGAGACTAAAACGCCCTCGTAAAACAAAAACAAAAATCGCAATATTACCATGACATACCCAAATGCTGTAATGTAGAGAGTGATACCTGCGTGAGGAGTCGCCATTGCCGTCCCTAATGTTGCTTGCTTCATCACTGAGACGGCCATCATCGTCCCTAATGCCACTCACTCTGCTGCTGAGACGCCGAGATGCCCGCAAGACACGTCTTTCCACGAACTCGCAATCGTCAAAGAAGATAACATAAAGTCGATGTGTGTCAAACTCGAGCTCTCTGAACTCCAAATAATGAAGAAATGAGGACGCCAACTGACGTCGTTTTGCATAATGCAGAGATTAAAGCACCTTTGCAAAATAAAAGAAATCGTAGCAAAACAAAAGATATCGTAGCATTACCACGAGATACCCAAAATGCTATAATGCAAAGAACGATACCTGTGTGAGGAGGAGTCGCCATCGCCGTCGCTAACCTTGTCGTCGTCCCCGACGCCAATCGCTTCTCTACTAAGATGTCGAAACTTCCACAAGAGAGGACTTCACACGAACTCGCAATCGTCAAAGGAAAGAACATGAACTCACGACAAGCATCAAACTTGAGGTCAATGAGGACCCAAATCGCAAGAGAACTGCAATTTGGACGAATTCGATTTGGGGCTTAGGGTTCGCTCGGAATAGTGAAAGCAACCATAGAGACGGAGGGGGGAGAGGGAAGACGACGGTGAAGAAGACGTACAGACGGAGGGGAGGTAACACGATGGTGAAAAAGAAAGGAGAACACAACGTCATTTTGGATGCGTGGCATTTTTTTTAATCTATTCGCAACGAAGGAGAGAGAAACGATTAAAAAAAAAGCCACGCGGGGGCCACGTTAGCCTTTTCCATTAAGAAATTAGACGGCGTCGATTTTAGGACTCGTTTGAAACATTTTGACAAGTTTTAGGACTTAAATGCACTTTTTGCAAGTTTTAGAACTCAAATGCACTTTTGTAATAAGTTTTAGGACTCCTAGTGCACTTATCCCTAAAATTAAACACAAGGCAAATGGATCGGTCCAACGATACAAGGCGCGTTTAGTGCCCAAAGGTTTCACATAAAAAGAATGTTTCGATTATCATAAAACATTCTTTCCAATAGCAAAAAAAGTCACAGTTCGCTCCTTTCTATGCATTGTTGCTTGCAGGATTGGCCACTACATCAAATGGATATTTACAATGCCTTTCTCCATGGTGATCTAGACGAAGAAATTTACATGGATCTTCCACCAGGTTTACGAAAACAAGAGGAGTCTAAGGTATGATGTCTCTGCATATCACTTTATGGCCTTAAGAAAGCTTCTCATTAGTGGTACACAAAATTTACAAATGCACTTATAGTTACCGGCTTTAGACAGTTGAGACATGATTATGCACAATTTATAAGGAGAAAAGGTTCGTCATCTATCTATCTAAAGATATATATTGATGACATACTTATTATGGGATCTAATGAAGTTGTTGCTGAAAATCTCAAGAAATATTTGCACTACTATACCTTTCACATTAAAGATCTAGGACCTCCCATATATTTCCTTGGAATTAAAATTGCCCAATTGAACATGGGAATCTCCTCTTAGCTAATGGGAAAATTGTCCTTGAAATTATATCAAAAGCAAGTTTGTTAGAATGTAAGCTAGCTACTAATCCTATCGAGCTAGATATCAAGTTAATCACATTTTTTTTTATGTGGGAACACTATCAAATGCTGATAATCCACTGCTCAAGGATCCATCAAGTTATTAGAGGCTCGTAGAAAAGATTATCTCACCATGACAATACCAAACATATGCTAAGCAGTGCTAATGCTGAGTTGGTTTATGCATAACCAAAAACAATCACATATGAATGTAGCTCTAAAAGTTGTGATTTGAAGAAATGTCTAGGATTTGGAATACTTCTTTCTCAAGCGTGTAACATGGAGATGACGGATTATTGTGACATAGACCATGCCACTTTGTCTTATGACACTGGAGCTCCATTACTAGATTTTTTGCATTAAGCTTAGAACATCCTTACTTTTGTTATAAAAATAAATAAATAAATAAAAGAGGAGGAAGCAAACAACCGTATCGTTATCATTGACTAAAGTTGAGTATCTAGCCATGACCAAGACTATTTATGAGATAGTATAGATGCGAGGTCTACCTCTTGACCTTGGTGTGCGAGTTAAAAGGCCAACTACGTTGTTTTTGTGATAATGATGCAACACTAAAGCTTGCAACTAATCCTATAGTCCATGAGATAACAAAAATAGAGGTCAACTATCATTTCTCTCGAGATAAGATCCAAGAAGGAATAATAGGATAAAGGGAATTGGAACCTCAAAACAGCCCGCGGATATCTTTACTAAACCCTTGTGTCAAAGACAACACACATTTGTTAAACAAGCTAGGTGTTTTGGACATATACAAGCCACCAACTTGAGAGGGAGTGTTGGAGATATGATTTATGTGGTGAAGAGATAATTGAATTAATCTAAGATTCAGATTGATTGACTGAATCAATAAGTGATCCATATTAATTATGTATATTTACATTGTTTCTTTTTGCTGTCCACACTTTATATTATTAATACATATAAAGAATGAAAAACAATACAAAATGAGCACAAGAAATTCCTCCAATTCTCTTCTTTTTCATTTCCTGTCAAAACTAATGCCTAGATTAAATTAACTAAAAATAGAAAGAATGCTTTTTAAGAGATTTTGAGAATTAAAAGTACATATTTAAATACAGTAAAAGAAGAGAATTTTAATATATTCAGTTACTTCATTGAAAATTTGTACATTTTAAAGACATAATAAGTAAAACGTGACTCATTAATATTTACCTTCCAATGAATCGACATTACAAATAATTACGGCATTGGTAGCCTGTCACCTCAATGCGAAGGGCCGGTAAGGTAGTAATCAAGAGAAAATCTACTACAACAAGCAAGCTACGCAAACCCTATCGTTGTATTTGATGCTTCAAGGGGTACCTTCGACACATGAGGAATCGGATTGCATTTAGAATTTGTTAAGGTGCATGTGCACGGATGTTAGCCGAGAGAAATCCCACAAAGTAAATGTGGTGCAATTGATACATTTTAGCTGATTCATAATTGATTAACTCAAGTTTTTGAGTAAACTTGGGTCCAACTAGGTAATTTAATGGGCTTTGACTGGTGCTTCCTCTTGGTGATCTCATCAAATGAAGGTACTCAGCTTCTGCTGTGTCAATCTGAAAATGGTATTAGAGTCAATGTTGATTCGTGGCCGGATCCCAATATGTATGAGTGCCCGATGAATATCTCAAGGAAGGAAAATCTCAAATGTGGCCCCTTAATTGAGGTGATCAATGGTGTCCCTCTACTCTCGACAAGCTTGGTTGAGCGAAGACAATAAAGGTGGAATCTGAAAGATACCTATTGGTCCTCACCAGTATATGCAATTTGACCAAGCCAAGGTAAAGATTAAAGATTCTCGAGTTGAGATAATGTTGGTGTAGAAGGATATTAGGATTGAGAGGGAGTGAGCCTAACATCGGTGGCTCGCACGTGTGAAGGGGGAAATTGTCTACGTGCATGCACGAGAATGTTAAGCTATTGAAATCTCATACAAGGATGTGCTATAATATGGAGTATTTAATATAGCTAACTTAGTTATAATTCATTGACCAAAGGTTTTGAGCGTAAATGGATCAAATTGAATAAGTTAACGAGTTCGGATTTGAGTTTTCTCTTAGCGATCTTTCATGATAAGTGTATTAGATTTTTAACGTGTGAACCCAACATTAAAATGTAATGTGATGATATTTTAAAGGGGCTCTAATTTTTACGATTTAATTCCATGGAAAGTGATTTAATGTAAGTCTTGGAAAAAAAAAAAGATTTAACATGGTGTTCGTAAGTTAAAGAATCTGATGGGAAGGATAGCTAGTGAGATAGCTTCCTGACATATCAACTCCCATATTCCGAGCCCCAAAAACAAACGCACAGAAAAAAGAATGATTCTAAGTCAGATTGCTGGTGCGTTTGTCTTACAAAAACTCAATAATTTAGAATCATCCTATATTGGTTTCGTCATTTATGAAAATATTCAAACATAAATCGCTATTGTTGATGAAAATATATTTTGTTGACTCATTTTTACAAATAATATAATTGATCATTTTTAAGAAAATATTTTCTAATTTTTAAACCATAATCTCTCAACCGACTAAACTAATCCTTAGGGTTAAGTTCCATTTATAGTCAAATATTAGACAACTTGATGACTGATGACTTGATTTGTCCAACCAATATAACTATACTTCCGCAAAGGTATTTTATCACCCACACCAACACGCTCGGCTCATCTCGTAGGCCTCTTGGGCCCAGATCATACCTGAAAATCGGCACTTGCTCCGGCCTGTAAAAATATCATCACACACCTCGTTCATCTACTAGACAAATATCAGGACAAGAGCCCCTTGAAACCAATGTCTCCAAAATACGGCCGGACATCGAACCGACTTCCTAAGTGGTACACAGTCGAATCAAGTTAAATCGAATAAAACAAGGTAAAGGTCGTCCAAACATTACCATAGGGGACGTGATTCAACTGAATAAATCATTTGAGGTGACATGATTTCTGAAAACACCGACTGATTAGACTCCATTTGATAATTTCTATTCATTCAAGTTTTTGTTCTTTCGTTCCTCTGAACAAAAAAAAAAAATAAATCTATTTGATAATGTCAACTAATTTTTCTATTATCTGGAATAGAAAAGTGACAAATGAATAAATTTGGAATAGAAATAAAAAGTAAAAAAAAAATAACTTATTTTCTCATAAACAATTTTTAGAAATAAGTTATTTTTTCTTTTCTTTCTCCTTGAACCCCACTAATGTTTGTTGTTATTCGGCCACTATCGGTTGTCGCTAACCTTCAATTGGCGAGTGGCAACAATTGGCCGCGACAGCTGTGGCCAGTGATCAATAGCCCTAAGAAAGAATAACAAAAGAAAAAAAAAAAGTTCTTAAAAAATTATTAAAAATTAAAAGAAATTCTATGTTATAAAAAAAATTGTGGATCATATCAAATACATTCTTATTATTTTTCCATTCTAAGAATAAAAATTTTGTGTAGTTATTAAAACATATTTTTTTACTCATAAATTGTTCTGAGGAATAAAAAATAGAATAAGACTATTTCTGGGAAAAAAAAAATTGATCCCCGACATAGAAACGTTACTAAATGGATCCTAAAGAGTGGCTTCCAAGAAAATGCACTTGTTGGAGCTCAAATCAACATTCACTTTCTCTTGAGAAGTAATCTACTTAACATGCTTAATTTTACACACTATCGGTATAATGATAAGGATTTTGGTTTATTAGGGTTTATGAAGCACTTGTTAAATAATTGATTTTCAAAATCATGCAGTCTCCAATGCATTAATCATTCTAGTGATATATCAACTAATGCGTCAAAACTAAATCATTCCAAAGTCGATATGTCCAATGAGTATTATAAGGCACGCGTGCTTTTGGTGCGTTTGCTAATTACATTTAACAAGAAAATATTCTATTTTCAAAATATTAAGTATACATATCACAAAAGCAGGCAATATATTAGAAATTGCAACATTTCCTCTACATCATAATAATAAGGGCAAAAGTCACAAAAAAAATCTTAAAATTTTGCTCATTGTAATATATTTATCATAAAAAAATTTCTATAACACCAAAACATTGACATGGCCGTCCACGTAATTTAAGTAAAATAAAAACGACCTTATTTTGGTTGAAAAATCATCTAATGGTATCTTAACGGAGTATAATTGTGTGATATAAATATAAATTTGGGATTTTTTATGTCATAAAAAATTATCGAAATGACTTTACCAAAATTTTTTTTTTTATTGAAATGAATACGTCACAGGACACAAATTTTGGATTTTCATATGACTTATCTCTTTAATAAAAAAAGAAAATGAAAAAGTTACTACCCTATGGTCCCCATTTGAAAACCATCTTTGTGGTCCTCGGACGTCTGTCATGCGCAAAGCTTTTAATTCACAGTATATATTTGCAGCGTATGTCTGCAGGTAAAAGATGTTGTCTGTGGAGAGGCTGCGACCTAGCACGTGCAGGCCCGGATCTCCTGCCACCGTAGGTCAACAGACAGCTGCCGTGGCGAAATCCCACTGGCCAGCAGCTGCTCAGGGTCAAAGTCAACGGAGGTAGTTGGTCCAACCCTCTTGAGCACCGGCTCTGTCTGACAGATACGGCGAGACACGCGCGCAAATGCCCGTGTCCGCCACGACATGTTGCGTAATTTTTATTTTTTTATTGTTTCTTAACTCCCCACAAATAATTGCAGCATTAATAATTAATAATTGTTGTGCAATAATAATTAAAGAGTTTGGTCCCTCCCTCCCTCCCTCCCTGTAAATCCACACTCGTGCAATTATCATCGAGCAGAGCGGCATGCATAATCCCCTTTCTCAATGTGATGAACACATTAATTGAAAAGAACAAAAGAGAGAAAGAAAAGCACGAGGATGATTTGATCAGCTTTTATTAAGGAGTGTCTCGACATAATTAATTAAGAAAATTTACATAATTTTTGGCTTCGTTCTGGGTAATCATATTTGCAACTTTAATTAATTTATTTTTGTTGAATATACATGACTAATATATAGGGATTAACATTCACACGATCACACATTGAAAGGCGTGTTTATTTTGTTCATAAATTCATGGGGAATGCATGAATGCTTTCGTAAAGGATTTCCTTAGCAAGTACCTTTGGAGCATTTATTAAGTGCACTTAATGAATAATATGATGTTCTTCAGAGTATTCATTGCATATGCATATGCATGGAGATACAGGTGTCACTTATATTTTACGGTGAATGTTTCGGTTTTCAAAGCATTCATGATCCGTTACTTAAGAGAAGTTGTGCTTTGACGACTAAATTTTTATTGTTTAACATTTGCCCCAAATTTCAACAAAAGAGAAAGCACCCTAGAGACATTTTTCAACGAAATTGCGATAAAAAAAGGTTTAGGACGTTGATCATATTCGATGGGATGTGAATAATGAGTATATATCAAAGTATTAATCGTATATACACTATGAACATTGTATTGCATATAAATTTAAAATACTCCCTAATTTCATTACTTTACAATTGTCTTGGACCAATTTTTGCAAATTTTAATGGAGATTTGAGACATGCATGCCATCCCAACACATTTTTTTTTATCCTTTTATTCATTGATATGGCCAACATCAAGATCTTCATCAGAGCTAACATTTGGTTGTCACGTGACTTCAAGATAAGATTCTCCCAAAGCCCATGGGTTTTGGGAAAAATACATTGGTTTGGCTAATCCCGCTAGAGGTGTTAAATGGGTTATAACCATATTATGACCCATTTTTGGTTAAATGGGTCATTAATGAGTCAAGTTTTTCAAAGCACCCATATGGGTTTTAATATGAGTCAAGTGAAAGTTAAGATATATGGGTTTTAAATGGGTTAGATAGTTGAAATAAAATTTATCAACCCATTAAAAAAATATATTTATTTTCACTCAAAACCTCCTTTAAAGTCTAAACCCATGGCCTTTTTAACTTTATAATTTTTTTTTTATAAAAACCGAAATTATAATTATTTTTCATTTTATTTTATTTTTTTTTTTTTATTTTTCTTCTTATTTTTTTCTTTCCTTCCTCAGCCGACGGTCCCCGGGGTGACGACCTCGCCTCGCCGCGGCGAGCGGGTGAGCTCGAGCTCGCCGACGCCAGCGAGGCTCGAGCCTCGCCGATCTGGCGAGACTCAAGCTCACGTCGGGCGTTGGCGAGGCCTTGGCTCGCTAATGACTCGTGAGCCTCAAGCTCGCCAATCTAGCGAGACTCGGAGGCCTCGCCGGCATCGCGGGCTCGGCTTCACCGGATTAGGGCGAGATCGAGCCCCGCCCGACCTCGGCGAGCTCAAGCCTCGCGAGACTCCGTCGGTGAGGCCGAGGCCTTGCCTATGATTGGCGTTGGGGAGCCGGGCCGCCATCGTGGCCAATGACTAGAAGAAGAAGAAGAAAAGAGAAAAAGAAAAAAGAAATTTTAAAAATAAAAATTATATTCTTAAAAATAAAAATAATTAAAAATTATTTTTAAAAAAAAAAATAAAAAATTATATTTTAAAATTCGATTTTTTTAAAAATTATTTTAAAAAATTATAAAAATTATCCATTAAATTTGTGTTGTATAAAACCATTTTAGCAATATCATTTTAAAAATATATATATAAAAAAATGGGTGGGTATGGGTCGGATACGGGTCGGGTTTGGTATGGGTTAAAAATGTTTAATAAATGGGTCAATACTTTTTTTTTTGTAAAAAAAACCCACCCATTTAACGAGGTCATAAAAATAGATGGTGTTTTGATGGCGTGGTACGCGTAAATAAAACATTTCATGTTACGTTTGGTCATTTTTTAATTATTCAATGGTATGTTCAAAGTCTATGTGCATAGATCTACAATTTTTTAATATAAATGTCATATCATTGTAAATTTTCATAAATGGAGGTGGTTTTTGACACTATTTTAATTTATTTTAATTTTAATTTTATTTTATTTTCCTCTTTTTAAAATTATTTTTTATTATTTTTTTCATCATTCTTTAATAAAATTTTATCAAATAGTAAACTGTACTAACATACTTAAAATACAAAAATACCTAAAATATATAATAAATATAAATATATAATTTATAGATTGAATATTTATTATAAGATAGATTAAAGTTGAATATATAAATTAAAATAAAAAATTAAAAATAATTTTTAATTTCTTAAATTAGAATTCAAATATTATTTATATTGAAATATAATTTTAATTTTATTAATTTAATAAGCATTTGAGAAAAATAATTTTCCTTTTATGGATAATATAAATTCTTTATCCCATCCTCCCTTGAATTTTTTATCTAACGCCTGGCAGATGGTGTCTTAGATGGCGTGGTACGCGTGGGAATAATCCCACGACATTTCTTCTTGAGAACTACAAGGTCATGAGATCTTCAGATCAGTCCCATTCTCTTCGTCTAGGATCTTTAAAGTTTTCAATATTCCACGTGAATTTCTTTGAAACCGCATCGAAAGGACCTTGTACCGGATTTCCCACGTTGATGTTTTGCAACTTTCAGGTGAAGATCCAAACATAAAAGAAAGCAACCTGTATGAGCTGGCAGCCTCTTTGATAATCAACGCAGTGATAGTGCATTGGCTAACCACTTGTAATGACTGCTGATTGCCAAAAACACAGCCAAAACCTCCTGCTTTGGCCATACTAGGGTTATTCTTCTAGCGTGAAATGTACACGACTGCCTTAACATAAAATATATGATAGGCAGTACGTTATTTCCTTGACATAAAAGATGTCAAATATTCATTCTTTTGCACCCACATGGAAATGCGATCTACTAGTTGAAAATGGAAGTGCTTGACAAGCAAAGCAACCTGCTGCTACATTTGACACCTACAAGATCCTTATAGATGGGAACGATTAAAGCGATTTTCTGAATAACATTTTAGGTAACAGCATTGTGAATTTTATGCAAAAACCGCACAATGAAGCCTGATATTGGTTTATCAGCTATGAAGTTCATTATCATGGCCAGCTGGAGTTAGCACACCAAAGTCACAGATACCAAAATAAGACTAGGCACTAGAACTATATATGCAGAAGCTCATAGCTATAAAACATGTTCTGGAGATAAAGATGCAGAGACTAGAACGAAAGGAACAAAAGAATGCACTTCAAGGGGAGCGCCGATCTATGAGCGCTTCTCTTCATCAACAAAAAAAGGAAAGACTCCCACTTGCGAAGTTCAGGTCAAAAGCTACACCAGAAGGCGTGCAGGATGGTCGCTTAACCATCTCTGCCTCGAACCATGGTACAGAGTGTCAGCAACCATAAAGAAACTTCACCTGCGTGTCCAGACCAAAATAATCAGAAATAGTACATCACAACAGACTGCCACGAAGAGCTATGTAGAACCATGTAGTAAAATTATTCTGCAACTTAAAGCAAGAAAAGGGTTCCTCACCATGCAAGCGCGTCAACCAGCAAATCACTGATACTCGTCAAACCCATATACAGAGAAGTCGTCATAATCAGAGAATTCATAGTAGTTATCATAATCAGACAAATCAATGTCAGAAAACCCAGATGGGTAATCATCATCAACGGACTCGTCATCGAAAATTGCAGCATCAAATCCATAGTCATCTGTGGGGTCATATGGATTCCTTAAATCTTTGATCTGTTCGGTGCATCTTCTCCCCAAATCACCCCCCATATAAACATTGAAGCACTGGCGCAAGTCGAGATACTCAAGATGAGGACAACTGTCAAGAATTGCCTTCAGACCTTCATTTGTCATCTTATTCCCAAAGAGTTGGAGGTGGTGTAATCCATGCATGTTTTTCGCTATAGCTTGTGCTTTGTCATCACATTCTATGTGTGGATATCTATATACCCGGCTATTCAATTTGAAGGATTTCAGAAGGGGACAACATTGTCCAACAGTCTCTATGGCTTCCTTTGAGAATGAGCAATAAGATAATTCAAGGACCTCCAGCATAGGAAGTTTTGAGGCTGCTTCACACAGACCCTCATCCGAAATGTTCCTGCAAAATACAAACCGTAGCCGTCTAATATGATTGCACCTGCAATGGAATAAGGAATGCATGAGTACAACGATGGTTCAACCGAAAAGCAGACTTGTTGTAGCTAGCAATAATAATGTTAACCACTAAGATAAGGAACTGAGAGCTTATTGATCTAGAGCAAGGGGTGTGTAGAGAGATTATTTTCATTGGCCAAAAAGTAATTGTATTTCAACAACATTAATTTGTTAATCAGTATCCCTTGGGCACTTCTTAGTGGCTAATTAAGGAGCACCACAAGTTATAATCCACAATTGTTCTAGTGAAGTGTGTAACTAGTGTTGCGGACAATGGAACTTTCCTTATGCAGTATGTTTAATAAATGCCCCATGGGCACTCGTTAACGAGACATATCAATAAATATGGAAAGATGATAAAATCAGCCAGAACCCTAGATCACGAATTCTCTACTGTTGCGGCCTCTGATTGGAATTCTTTCAAGTCATGTTAAAAAAGGTCAACTATGCCACATTTGTTAATGAAGTCCGCTTTTGCATGCCCATGGCATCACAAGAATGTAAACTAAACAGAGATATATGCAATTGAGAGATGTAATGCTTGATCCACTTTTGACCTATCGGAATAGCCTTTTAATAAGCAAGACTGCCATATTTATCCGAAATAATAATAAGATGCAGAATACACAAAATATGTATAGAAAGTTTTTGAAAACTAACATAAAGTTAATGAATCAAGACGTCAAGAAAAGTAAGATCAAATTCAAAACCTAAATCAAATCAATGGAAATTATGTTCTATTCCAGCCTCAAACTATAATAAAATTTCCATAACAAACATAATATATCCAGCAGTAAAAATCAAAAACAACCCAAAAGCTCTGTTCTGGACTTCATGCTCAGTAAAAGGAAGAAAAACACCATCAAAGAGAGAAACTTAAGTCAATAAAGAGAGCTAATCTGATCGATTTATTTATTTATTTTTCAAAATGTGTCCATGGGCACTTTTTTAACACCTCAATAAAAAGAGTTTGTCAATTTTTATGCACCATATTTCTCATGTTATATATAATTAGAGAGTAATTACATTTCCTAATTATGTGTGGTTAACAACTATACCAGAGGCACTCGTTAACAAAGTCTCCTCATAAAACCCTTCATCATAGGAATTTTATCAACAAAAGCAAACATTACACTATTAGACTCTGAAACTCATGTTAAGAACCGAAAGGACTCCAAAAAGTAAAACTTTTATGCCAATTACAATAACTCAAGCAGTAACTTCAGTTGTATGCTGTGGAATCAAAACACTGACAGTGCCATCCACTGGTCAGATCAAGACAATTATGTACCTATCCAAGACCTGCAAAAATGCCATCAAATGTATCTAACCTGTCTCCGCAAGTTCAATGAAAACACAATGATGAAGACTGAGCGCGGAGTCTCGACCAGGAAATAGAAGACAAATTCAGCGGTGAATTAAACTAGAATATTTTCTTTGCTGAACAAAATAAGGGGAAAAACAGTTTAAGATTGATATCACTGGAACCTGAGGCATACTCAAGTGTTTTGGCAAGCATGGGTTAAAGCTACACTTGTCCAAGGCTGAGAAGGTGATGGAGCTACATGGCTATACACTATTTTGTTGAGTTATATACCTTCTACCACACCAAACTTTAACCAATATCTCCCCATAACTATTAGCAAACAGGAGAGTAAATGTGTTGCATAAACTGATCAAAAGGAAAAAAAGCACATAGGGGAAAGAAGATCCTAGAGTGAAGTAAAATAGAAGTGCTTCTGCCATATCAAGCACTTATGGAAGCTCTGTCACAGTTCATGTTCCTCATTTCATTTAGTAATGCCCAATACTCACCAGATGGCATTGTATCGGTCTTTTCACAACCTCAGTTCAATGCTCCTTCATGGTTTCAATTGGGTTGAACTTTTTTGCCTCATCCTAATGTTCAAATGACAGCTAAAAATGAAAGATACTGAGGCTGAAAATACGGAACATATAGACAGTGTAAAGAAGCCATTTGAGAACTCCCAAGGAGCGAGAAAGTAACAAAGATGGCGTCCTTTCACGTAAAAAATCTCTATCCTCGTTCTCAGGAGCTATTTCAGGATCAGAACTCAATTTCCAGGCATGATTTTTCATCAGTTAGTTTCCGGAACATGTAGCTGATCAAAGTTTTCCAAATATAGTTTGTTCTCATCATCTGGCGTGTCCATCTTCTCTTTTTTTTCATTTTCAATTCTTGAGGACAAGGGAAAAAAAGGGACATTTCAAGTGTGCAGAATGTTCACTTCCAGAGGACTCCTCGAAGCCTCACATTTATACCTCCACCTCGCGATGAGGCCAGAATGAATAAGAGAAGTAAACTCGTGCTCGATACGATTCATTCCTAAACAATTTCGCGATTCCTGTGCAACTTCAGCCCAGAGAAATCAACGGTATACACACGCACTTACTACCGCCGCAATCTAGGTCTACACAATCGCAACGACCGATCAGCCAATCGCCGAAACAAGCTCATCCTCGGCGACTAACCATCATCTCAATCCTCTCCAACAACGGCGTACGCACAAAAGAACCGGACCACGCGTCGTAATCGACCATCGGCGATCATTCCGAGCCCCACCAAAACCAGACCGAGGAACAAAACCGCGCGAAATTCATTCAAGCGGGAATCGGCGAGTTACCGGTCGGCGGCGTACTGGAGGAGCCAGTCGTCGCCGAAGTGCTCGATGTTGAGTTCGAGGCAGCCGCCGCGGCTCCGGTCGACGGCGCGGCGGTACATGTCGGCGAAGACGCAGTCCGGCAGGTCCTCGTCGTTGCGCATGTCGATGATCTGCCACATGGCGGGGTCCAGGCAGAGGGCGCGCCAGGCGGTGCACACCAGCTGCGCGGTCGTGAGGATCTCGACGGCGCCAAGCTTCAGGAGGATCGTCGTCGCGATCTCCCGCGGGAGCTCCAGCCAGTTGTGCTGCGGCGGCGGGGGCTCGTCGGGGGCCGCCATTTGCCGGGGCGGGGGAGCGGAGCGCCGCCGGGGGGGCCTAGGGCATCCGCTTGCGGAAGAGGATTTCGGGGGGACGGACGGGCGGGCGCGAACGAGCGAACGGGCGAGCGGACTTGACCGGAGGGAGGGATCGCTCCTTGCCGTTTTGGTTTTTTAATCCATACACCGTGACAAATTTCTCCCAAATTATCAGAAATGGGATATTTTTTGACAAATTTTGATTGAATTTTATCTTAAATAAGTTCGGATTTAAATTTACCATTTTATTCTATTTATATTTAAATTTTACTGTCAAATTATTAAGTTAAATGACACGTGACAATTGAAATTAGTTTACGCTCCATTTGTCGCAGTTTTTTTTTTTTAATTTGTATTAATTCAATTTAGCGAATTTATCAATTTAAGATTTTTTGTGGTCGAATAAACTAATTTATGGTAAATTTGTCATAAATGTTACTAGTTTAGGATTTTTTATGGTCAGTCAAGGTAAATTTGTCATAGGTGTATTGATTTGAAAAGTTTTTGAATAGTAAAAAAAACGAAAGTTTTGGGGTAAATTTGATAAGAAGCAAATGTTCGGGATTTGAGGTTTTTCATAGTCAAAAAAATAATTTTGGGTAAATTTGTCACAAGTATACTAGTTTAGAGTTTTTTCAAAGTATTAATCTTTGACCCAATGTTTTTTTTTATCTTATTTTGATAAATATTTTCATTTAAAGAAAAAAATCGTAAAGAAAAGGCAACGGATTAAAATTTCTTAAATAAAGGAGTTAAAGTTGCTTAGTTAATCTTGTTTGAATTCCTAGGCTCGCCAGCCGGTCAAATGGTCGATTTGCATGGGCGGCCTGGGTGCTTGTTCCGATGGCTAAAGCTGCAACGGTTTGGTTCAAAATTTCTTCATTTGATCTAATGTGAAGTAGTGCGAATTGAAAAATTAAATTGAATAAGTAAATAAAACACAAAAAGTAAATAGGCAAACCAAAAGTTATAAGCCAATCGAGTGTTGGTCTCCTCATACGTGGTGCCTCCTCCGTCCAAGAGTTGGGGATGGTGATGAGAAGCAAATGTTTCACATCACATCTTCATCTGATCTCATTTAAAAACTTTCTGACACAAGCGGCACGCGAGTGCACATGCAAGTTGGTTGACGAAGATTTGTCGGGTTGGGGGGTCTGGAGCTTTATTTGAAACTCGGTTAGTTGAGCCAAAGGTTCGAATTTCCTTTAAAAGAAGCGTTGATTGAAAAAGTAAATTGAAGAAGTAAATAAAACAGTAAAAGTAGCGACGGTTTAGTTCGATCCTTTGACCCGATTTGAAAAAGCGTGGATTGAAAAGTATATCGAAGAAAGAAATAAAACACATAGTAAATAAGGCAAAGCAAAGCCTGGGCAATGAAGTATTGGTTCTCCTCATACGCCGTGCCTCCTTCATCCTCGATGAGGGGCGATAAGAAGCCAAGAGCACATGTCTATCGGTTGGCGTGATGGAGTCTCCATCTGAGGCATTGCAGGTGTTTCTCTCTCTAATATGTTCAAAAATAAATTCGTCTGATCTATTAAATTGCTTCCGCTGGAGAGTCGCGAGTGCAAGTCGGTCGGGGAAGAATTGTCCAATCTCGACTCTCTTTCAAGAAAAATGGACGCCTTGAAACTTTGACCTGTTCAGTGCATCTTTACCCTGGCTATTTTCTCGATCAACATTGAAGCATTGGCCCAAGTCAAAGAGTCTTCAGGTGCAGATAACCATCCAGTATTGCCTTCAGGCCAACATTAGTCATCTTGTTTTGGAAGAGCTGGAGGGGCGCAATTCATGCGAAATATGCCTGTTTATTGAAAATGAGTGATTTCAGAAGAAGACAACATTGCCAGACAGGCTCTAGGGCATCCTCCGAGATATGGTCGTACGGGAGCCATATATTTCAAGATCCTCGAGCAAGGAAGCCTTTCAGCTGCGTCAGATAAACCTTCAGTTCAAATGCCCCAGTAGAGTACAAGTCGTAGGCATTTAATATGATTGCACCTGTAATGAATCACAACGTACTTGAGATAAATCATAAGAGGCATGCCAGCAAACTACCCAAATTAATGTCAATGACTAAAATATTGAGGCAGATGCAGTAAAAGAGCTGAGCAATCTACCGCAGAACACAAGCTTAGAAGCATATATGCAATTGGTGCCAAAAGTGACTGCAACAGAAAAATAAATAAAAAAGGCAAGGGTGTTACAGAGTATTTCAAAAATACCCAAAACAGTTGTACAACAGCATGACATAATATCATCAAGAATCCTTGGTCACGAGAGCACTCCATTGAAAGAGCAGCTTCTTGTCAACCCTTCCGAGTCATGTTCAAAACAGTGCCTTATGCAGCCTTGATCCAGCAAGTCCTCTTTTAGCTTGTACTGGTTATCTCATGGTGGTAGAAATCTTCCCAATTAACAGATGCAATGACTGCTCCACTAGTGGCCCCTCGCTACAGCTTTTTATATGTGCGACTGTGATATGTATCAAGAAGCATGGATATGAAATGAACTCCAGTGAAATATCTACGGAAGTTCCTTGAAAACAAGTATAACGAGGACTGAATCAAGACTTGAGATAAGATAGATAAAATGGAAAACCTAAAGATATATCAATGGAGAACAGGTACCCCAAAAGGAGTTTGATTCCCAAGAAGAGATTGAAGAGGCAATCAGGAACAACTCAGCAATATAACACAATTGGAAAGATCATCTTTCAAATTGGAAGGCTGAGAGAACGAAAAAGAACAGCTCTCTTGAAGAGAATCTTTACTCTTTAGTCAATATGGAGAACCAATCTGGTCAATCCCCTAAAGGACTACTATACAGTCATAAAATCCTTCATTCATACCATTGGGTTTGCTTACATCAAAAGGATTTCTATGAGCTAATAATCATGGAATTGACAACTGCTGAGTCAGGTTGAGGCAACAAAGTCAAGCTATTAGTTTCTCACTATCTCTCCCGGCATCTCAGTGCAGCCCTACAGCTCATGGCTTATCTTACCTCTCCATGCGATCAAATGTATCCACTCCTTTTCAGATTCTTCTTCTGAACGTTGCCCATGGGACGTCAGGCGTGGCGTCAACTTACTTTGAGAGGAAACCACTGTCCTTCGAGCCATCTGCACCGAGAACTCGACCACTTACCAAGCCAACGTCGCGGGTGCTAAGACGTCACAGCCAGGAAATTTTATTTTAGGACAGGGGATCAACCCAGCCAACGAAATAGGCCAATGAACCATGTTGTCTGCGTAAGACGTCAGCCCAGATAAGCGGCCAAACATGGGCTAATTTGCACGCAACGCAATGAATCGAGCACATGGCGAGCGCCTGATCTTCCTAGTCGACGCCCATGGATGAAACTCAACGCAGGACGGTTAAACGCCACAGACAAAAAGAGCCCTCACTGGTCGGCGATGTACTTGAGGAACTCCTCGGTGCCATAGTACTCGACGTCGACGTCCGCGCAGCCGCTGCGGCTGAGGTCGAATGAGGGAGGGCGGGAGATGAAAGAAATTGAACGGGGCCGACCCTTTCTTTTGCTTGAACAAATTATATTTATAAGGAGAAATTCAATAAATTCCTGAACTTTTAATTGATACATAATAATCCCTAAACTTTTATTTTGTTACAGTTAGTTCTCCGTTATTTTTTTCAGTTAATATGTGTATGCACATAATTTTTAAGGAGCGAAAGTTTATTTTTATCTCATTCTTTTGAGGAAATCTTTTTGTTTTTTGTGTTTTTTTTTACCTCCAATTGCCAACAAAACAATTTAAATAATACAAAATGGGAGAAAAATAAATTAACAATAGTAATAATAATAGAAAAATGAATATTAATGATAATTTGACAGATAATTTTTTTTTAAATGTAATAAATGTAGCCGTTTTTGAAGTTATACAGAATATGAAGGTAAATTACACAAAACTTTCTAGAATTTCGCATTTAGTGCATGTTTTGCTTCTTTTAATTGTTATACATTACCCCCTCGAACTTTCATTTTTTGTTTGACGGTCGTTAATCCTCCACTATATTTTTCATTAGCATGTGTAATGCACATCACTTTTAAAGGGCACATGTGTATTTTCATCTCATTTTATGTTGGATATTCCTCTTTTGCCCTTGATTTCTATATAATATGGAAGGAAATCGAAAATAGAAAAAAAGTTTAACGATGCTACTAATAAAATAATAAATGTAATAATAATAGTAGAAAATAACTGCCGAAAATTGAAGAACATTTAAATATAACTAATAAGATAATTAAAAGAAAAGAAACACGATTAAGTAAAAAGAGAAAAGACTAAAATGATAAAAAAAAAAAAAAAAATGGTTAATATTTATGTACATCCAAATGGTTAATAATTGTAAATATAAAATATATATATTTTAAAAATATAAAAGGTTATGATGTCCACAACAAATCAAAGAAAAAAATCAATTGGAATTCATGGTGATTTTAAAGTATTTTCTTTACCATATAAAAGTACATCGGGAGTATCCAATTTCTGTAATTTGACGTTCTTGTTATTAAGGACTTTTCATTTTTATTTAATTTATGTTTTTTCCTTAAAATATGTATTTTTACCAAAGTAACTATGTTTATTAATTTTGTTTGATATTACTGTTGATATATTTTTTATTTATCGTGAGTAAGTAGTCTATTTACAATTTTTATTTTTATTTTGCATTTTCTTTCCTTTTTTCCCCTTTTCTTACACCAATTAAGGGTAAAAGAGAGTTTTCCTTAAGGAAATGAGAAGTATTACCCCTTGAAAGTCTTGTGCATTGCACATACTTCAAAAACCAATGGAGGACCAGCGACCACAAAAATGAAGTTTAGAGGATATTGTGTAATATTCAAAAGTTCGAAGACAAATGTGTACTACCCTAAAAATTCAAAGGGGTTTTACGTGTTTCCCCCTAAAATATGTTACGAAAGAAGGATAAACACAGAATTGATAAAATGGGAAATGGACAATTACATAATGGTCTCTAAATTTTGACCAAGCGTGCAATGCTATCCATAAACTTTTAATTTATTTAATATAATCCATGAACTTTAACTCGATATACAATATTGTCTCTGAATTATTAATTTATTTGATATGATTTTTAAACTATTGATAAATATTCAATCTAGTCTTTAAATTATCTGAAAATATTTGATATTATTCAAGTTTGGGGACAACGCTGAACATTTTCATATAGTTTATGGATTAAATTAAGCATCTATCAAAAGTTCAAGAACCACGTTAAAGAGGTTAAAATTTTAGGGATGACATCATATGTTAGACTAAAATTAGGGATCAAAATGAATCAATTAAAAGTTCAAGGATGACATTACATATTGGGCTAAAGTTTAGTGATTGATTATGACATTTTTCTAGTGCCGAATATCGCAAGTGTCAAAACTTGACATGGATGAACATTTAAGTACTAAAATAAGAGAAAATGAAACACTTAAGTGCCAACAACAAGAAATTTCGGCCAAACTGCTGACGTAGCATTTTCCAGTGACTTTTTATTTATTTATTGACAAGGCAATTATTTTTTTTTAAATTATCCACCTGGCAATTTTTGTTTTTAGAAGAAACTGTCCATGTGGCGTTAATACCCCCAATTAATTTTTAATATAAATATGAATTAAGATAATTTTTTAAAAAGGGAAATCATAGCTTCGGCGAGGGCCTCCACAACCTTTGCCACTACCACCCCATCGTCATCAGCCACCATCACTAGAAAGGGCTAGCGATGGTGGGGTAAGAGTTGACCGGGGTTGTCAGGCCTTAGGCAGTGGTTGGCGATCCTAGTTGACTACCAACAAGGACTTGAAGGCCCTCGCCCAAAGGGGCCAAGGGCTGGCGACACTCACCGAATCTAGAGGAGGATCATCGGTCGCCAGCCCTTTCCAGCAATGGTTAGGCAGCGGCGGCAAGGGTTGTGGAGGCCCTCGCCAAACGCTGCTGCCTCCCTCTTTTCTTTATTTATTTAATAATTTAGTTTTTAAATTTATACTTAATTAGTATTATATTAATAAATTTGGGGCAAAATGATGCCGTTTTGCACATTCAATGTTGAGTAAGCATTCTGACAAGCCACGTAGACTACTTATATTATTAAAAATAACCCATATCGGACTACCTTGGTAAGCGTTAGCACTTAAGTGCCATTCCATGTCAAGTTTTGGCATTTACAGTGTATTTTAGCTTTTTTCCAATGGGAAGAGGGCTTGAGAACAAAATTTTTCAATTGACAAAAAGCTGGTTGCTCAATTATATTTAACGGGTTAATTAATGTGAAATTGATTGATTACCGAAATATTTCAAAATCTTATTAAAGGAAATGATGCCTCAAAGAATAAAATAAATTGATTAATCGAAATCTAAGGCAATTTTTGAAATGGGCTAAGTACAATAGGCCGAAAGAGGTAGAATTAGTTGTTATTCGAAAACTAGACCTTTTTTTTTTTTTTTTTTTTTGTGACAGACGCGATGGTGAGTGTGTAGGATGTAATGTTGAAATGAAAGTGCAAGAATAGAATCTTCCATCAAATCGGAATTTAATGAAGTAAAAGAGATTGGAGAGATACAAATGAGATTTACTATAATTAGCCTTCCACCTGGAAAATCCACTCTCCCAGTTTTAATGGCCTCAATATAGTTAGAATCTATTGTATAATCCTTAAGATGTTACGAATAAAATAGGGTATTGCTTGTACATAAGTTTCGGGAGTTGCTTCTACTAACTCAAGCATCTTTCACAACGCTATATCATCCTCTTTTCATACTACAAATAATCACACTATCTACAAAGAATTACAATAATAAAACATTTGAAATGCTCCAGATTGCTTTTGGCCGATCCCAACACTTGAAGACAGCTTTGAAACATCAATTTGAGTTGAATTCAAAATGATAAATATCTTGGCTTTCCCACCAGGACTTTACAGGTCGTATCTAGAAGGTTCCACTTCATTTGTAGCATGAGATGCTTTTGCAAAACACTCCTCCTAGACATTTTACTAATTTTTGTCGTGTAGATTATTCACCTTCTACAGGCAGGACCTTCCAAGCAAATTGACGCCCTCATAATCTAGAAGTTGTCCACTTTCTTTTGGTCCATTCAAGCTTTAAAAAACTCTTGTCCTACAACTTGGTCACCTTCTACAAAGGTCTTTCTAAAATTGCACACACTTCCCATCAGTACTTCAGTAGCTTGTGTTCCTTCTATGAAGGCCAAAGCCTTTCCATACTTTAGGCAACAAACCGACACTCTGTATGTGACTTGTGCATATAGAAGCTATTTTACACATTCCAATATACACACATCGGTATCATTTGACTATTTGGTCATCTTTAAAATGTCACAGGGGATTTTTTTCAACAAATTTTTTATGCAATTTTCTTGATCAATCAATTTTTGACATTAACTAACCATTTCACAATACATGATGAGACCTCAACTTTTGCTATTTGACCTCTTTGTTATTGAGGCCTTTCCTTTTTAGGTGATCGTGTTTGTTTTTCTTAAAATATCTTACTAGCTCTATTAATCTATCCTCAATTTTGGGCAGTTTTTTTTTAAAGATTGTTATTGATATTTATTTTTTCTGATATTAATTTTTAGTTAATTTATTCTTCATCATTTTTTAAAAGAAATCCATTGTGAAAGAGAGATTTGTTTTTAGAATGAGATGAAAATACACATTTATCTCTTAAAAGCCATGTGCATTTCACATGCTAATGGCAAATATAATGTAGGGTTAACAATTGCAACAAGATAAAAGTTCAAGGGGATGTGTAATAGTTGAAAGCTCAGAGGCAAATGTGTACTACCCAAAATTATTTCTGGCCGAAGAAAATTCTTCCAAAACTGTTAAAAATGAAAAAAAAAATTACTTAAATGTTAGATAGTTATGAACTTTTCCGAGATGACTTAGATGTCATTAATTATATGATTTAAAAGACTTGGATGTTAAAATTTCCATTATATATAGTTTGGTAGGTCATGAGTAGCCAATGAAAGTTAAATTTCAAAGGCTGCAAATGCAGAAAAAATAAATATGACAGAGGGAATCTATGATTAGAGAATGTTTTGGAGCATCTTATCATATTATCACAATCAAGGCTCAGTTGGTTTTGCTAAAAATAAATGATTTGAAAAAATTTTCCCTAAAAATGATCTTTTATATCATTTACAAAAATGGATGAACAAAAGATATTTTTATTGTTCATGAAAAAGTTTGCACATAAAATGTTGTTGACACAGAAAAATTTTTCATTAATTAATTATTTGAAAATATGAAAGTGATCAATTTTAGGAAAATGATTTACAAACTATTTATTTTCTGTAACGGAACCCAAAGTTGCAATTACTTTGTTTTTAAGTCGAAAAATTTAAATAATCTTTTTAAAGATTTTATACATATTTTCCCAACGATTTCACCCTAAACTGACAAGAAAACTTAAATTTTGTGGATGATTGTCGTGTTGTATTGATTCTAAACAATAATTATGAAAAAAAAAAAAAACGAAAGAGCAATGGTCAGAACGTAATGCATCAAACGCATTTTTTGAGTTCGGTACAAAATATCTATCTGTAAGCAGGCGAAACTCGCACTAGTTTTAGGGTAACTTTAGCACGCCTTCATTAATAATTTGCATTGACGATTGTGGTGAGAAAGAGTTTGATAATGTTGGGATAACGACTATGATATCTTCCATATTTGACAAATAAATAATATAGAAAGGTCAACCAAAACAGATTTCATCACAAAATTATATCACATGCTTTATAAATAAATGATTATAAAAAATAATTTTAATAATAGCAACTGTATATAGAAAAAAGTCACCTATCTTTACAACATAAATTATAATAGAAGGGGAACAATATATCTTTAGAGGGCTATATTCAATGATCAACATTTTGCAATTGATGATTGAATTTGTGAAAGAGTTGAGTAAGATATTGATATGTAATTCTATGTAGTGATTATGGCTCTGATCGTCATGTCGATCGATTCTCATTATCACATGGTGCATGACTTTGCTCTTCATAAGATCCACATGAAGTGCGGGTCCTGTCAGGAAATCGAATTGATCTGGATAGGAATATAACTTTATTTCTCTTTTAATCTCATTTAAAATTTTCTCAGCAGGCAAAATTGGCGCTTCCACATAATGAAACCAAAATAAAAAGAATACCATCAATATGAAAAGAATACAAGAAAAGCTAGCATACAATCATCTGGGTTCGAATCCTACTCACAGGTCCTCTAGAGATTAGAAATTGTCAAAGAAAGAACAAGATGTTTATAAGTGCCCTAGGTTTTTGACAAGGACTACAGCTTCTTCTTAGGCAACGCGAAAAGCCTTGTTGGTACTGATCTCAGCCTTTGGTTTTGGAGCAGTGACACCCTTCTGTCTATGATTTGTTACCTTCATCTCAAAGCATTGGAGCAAGTTCTCTAATTCAGATATCTCCCCACAGATATCCATGGATGGCACACGTTGCCGGAAGCTGTTCACTAGATCAAGTCCGCTCGTGATCCCCATGCCTAATTCTTCCATTGTCATCCTCAATTCCCTATTTTCCTCCTGCGAGTCTCTAAACTTCCTCTTCAAAGACCTGTAGCCCTCGAGCGACTTGAGAAGCTGTTCCGAGAGTTCTTTGTTACGCTCTTGTAGCGTGACGTCCTTGTGAGCTTCTCCGCCATGCTTCTCCTTGTGCTCCGTGGCACAAGCCTTTACTTTAGCCAGCAACTTCTCGTTTTGTGCCGTGAGATCGTTGAGATCCTCCTCCATTCCATCCAACTCATGTACCTTTTTCGTGAGCTCTGCTGCCATTATCTCCTTTTCTTTTCCTAGGCTAGAACACATCATCTCAAGGCTCTTTTGAGCCGCCAGACTTGCGTTTAGGGCTTTCCTTATCTTTTCCTTCTCATCGACAACGATCTCCTCGGGCTTCTTGTCCTTCTTTCCACTTCTAGGCCTAAGTTCTGTGTGGCATCGCCTCAGCTCTGCTTCCCTTCTATTATCGCCGCACTGAGACTTTTGGACTCGAGTCCTGACATCGTCGAGGATGTTCATAATCCCAGCTAATCTTTGCTTCTTACGGTCATCGCCATTTTTGCTGCATGCTTCATTGTGATCTTGGACTAACTTTAGCAGCACCATTATAGTTGTGGCAACACCTGAAGAAAAGAAATTAGGAACATTAAATAGATTTCCTAAGAAAGAAGGACTAATTAGACAAATTCAATTGGAAATTTCTTTCTTCTTCTTACACAGATAATGAATTAAAATCTAATGAACATGGTAGCACGACATATAACATTGACATCGGTGGAGAGATTGGGCAAAGAAAGCATCGAGCGACACCGCTTATGCAGGTATGATTTCATCACCTTCTAGCATGTAATCTTCTCGCCTCTTGACATTACCGGTTGAAGGAGGAAGTAAGTCTGGCGATGAACAGGCACGAGCCTGGTTCGCATCTGCCATCAAACCTCTAATTCCGGGAGTGATGTTTCAGAGATATGGAAGAGAAAAGCTAGAAGGATTGAAGAGGACGATGACAGACAGACAGAAAAGGAGAGAGATTTTTGGTTTTCACTCTCCTCTGAATCTCTCGTCCTATTCCATGTCTTGTTTCTACGTCTTCTAAGCAGTTTTTCTTGATTTCCTTTTTTCCTTATAAACCAACATTCACGGTCATCGTGGTCGGCAAATAACGGTTGCAGTTTGACTTCTTATTGGCCTTCCATTTGGGTTGACTTCTAATTTGCGTCTTCTAAGCAGTTTTTCTTGATTTCCTTTTTTTTCCTTATGAACCAACATTCACGGTCATCTCTTGTGTGGTTCTTATAAATCCCCAGGAATTTTCGTTAAAACAGATATTTAAACGATGATGATGATGATGATGATGATGATGATGATGATGATGATAAGCAAAAAGAAAAACTTTCAGAGAGTGTTTGATCATGTCGTGAATGTGAGTACTCCGACATGTTGGATAAAGTTCGAACCAAGGGGCAAAATCTTTGACATACTCGACTTACAGTTTTTTCAATATTTGCTATTTGTCACGCATGCGGCATAATGAAGAACACAACATAAGAAATCAATACAACAAAGTGAAATAATAAAAAGCAATTTGTTTTTGAATGAATGATATTGTTAACGTAATTTTAGTTCGTGATTATGAATTTATGTTATGAAGTTTCCATATTTTCTAAGGCACCAAAATTGTATCTTTGTATTAGTATTTCACTTAAAAATAAGTTACTTTCTTTGGAGAAACGGAATTTATATTTTAAGCACGAAGTATTTTCTGCCTACTCATTTATGAAAAAAAAAATCGTTAAAAGACTCTTTTCTTGGACATGTTTATGAAAAGAAATTTATGGTCGTCAAAATGAAATTCATTACCCAATTATTTGGAGAAAGTTGGTGGCTTTTTATATTAAAAAAAAAAAAAAAAAAAAAAAAACGCGAGAATTGACATCCGAGCTAAAGTTGGCGCATTTTTACGAGAGAAAAAAATATTGAACTAGAATTGAGGTACAAGCTAACGTTAATATTTTTTTTATGAGAAAAAAAATTAAATTGCAATTGAAACTTAAGCTTATGATATTCATTTTTAAGGAAATATTTTTGGACGGCTTTTTAAAGGAATTAGGACAACGACAATCCCCAAGCCTTGTTCAAATTATTTGTAGCTATTTTCTAGATTTTTTTTCCAATTAGATTCTTCAGGCATGAAGTCATTTGTTCAAATTGGTCATTCATTCAAAAAACTTATTGAAAATGTTGACGTGGTCATAATTACAGTTAAATGCTGTTCCGATATGCTACATGTCTATCACAACATAAAAAGATCAAAAACGAGATAAACATCATACAACAACAAAGAAATTTGAAAATAAAACAAGGAATGTATGGGGTTTTTGGTGGTAAAAAAAATTAATTTTGAGTAAATTTGTTATATATATATACAAGTTTGGGGGCTTTTTATAATAAAAAAATTAGTTTGTGGTAAATTTATTATAAGTGTACTTATTTGGGATTTTTTGGGGTATTAATCCTTACATAAGTTCCAAATTGAGAATAAGAAAAGGAGATCCACAATGCTAAGAAGACGACACCGTCCAAGCACGAATGACTCGCATTTCTTTATATTTCCAATACATATGGATTTTATTAGTTTTTTGCAATTTTCTCTAGATAATAATTTACATTTGATAAAAAGCAGAAATAAAATAAATTAAGCAAATAAGTACATTAATAACATAAACATTAGTAATCAAGTAGAAACGTAACCTTTCTATCATAGAAAATTATTTTAAGTAAGACACATACCATTTGACCTGTAACAAGTTGGGTAATTAGTAGGAACTGTAAAAGAATGAAGTATGTGACATGATTTTATTATTATTTTTTTTGCAATATATCTCCAAATAATAATTTGGCGGGCCTTCAGCAAGCCGTCGACGGGCTCGGACAGAAAGAAACTGAGAGCGTACAGCAGCAGCAAGTTGCTCGGTTTTTCGCCGATGCGACGAGCATCATCTCATGCGCTCTAAGCGTCCCTCGTGTTCGAGCCTCTCGTCCGCTGCATTCTCCACATCGCGGGCCTCACGTCCTCGCCCAGCAACCGGGTCCTACCGTTCCCTGACGACCACCTCGCCGCCATGTTCGGAGGCTCCCGGACCTTCCATCGCCGACCAGTGGGTCGCGCTCTTCCAGTCCTGCGCCTCCTCCTCCATACGCGAGGTGAAGCAGATGCACGCGCTCTGCGTCCGACGCGGCGCTCCGCTTGCCGACCCGGACCTCGGGAAGCACCTCGTCCTCAGGATCGTGTGCGCCTCTGGGCCCATGGGGTATGCCCACCGGGTGTTTGATCAAATTCGGTGCCCCGGTATTTTCGCTTGGAACACCTTGATCAGGGGCTTCGCCGAGAGCGAGGATCCGAGGCCGGCGACCCGGTTGTACCGCATGTTGCGGGCGTCTGGGGTCGAACCGGACACGCACACTTACCCATTTCTTCTGAAGGCCATTGCTAAGTCAACGGACTTGAAGGAAGGTGAGCAGGTGCATTCTGGTTGTATAAGAAATGGGTTCGAGTCGTTGATCTACGTCCAGAACACTTTGGTCCATATGTATGCTTCGTGTGGTGACGCTGAGAGCGCGCACAAGATGTTTGTATTAATGCCTGAAAGAGACCTTGTGGCTTGGAATACTGTGATTAAAGGGTTTGCGCTAAATGGGAGACCTAATGAGGCTTTGACACTTTTCAGAGACATGGAATTGGGGTTCGTTGAGCCGGATGGGTTTACCATGGTCGGCTTGATCACTGCTTGTGCAGAGCTTGGTGCTTTGGCATTGGGCCGGAGGATACATGTGTATTTGACAAAGGTGGGTCTGACTGAGAATATGCATGTTAATAACACCCTTTTGGACCTCTATGCAAAGTGTGGCAGCATAAGGGAGGCCCAAAGATTGTTCAATGAGATGTGCGAGAAGAATGTGGTATCATGGACGTGTTTAATTGTTGGATTGGCAGTTAATGGATTTGGTAAAGAAGCACTTGAGCTTTTCAGCGAACTAGAAAGAGAGGGATTGGTTCCGACGGAGATTACTTTCGTCGGAGTCTTGTATGCTTGTAGCCACTGTGGGTTGGTTGACAAGGGTTTTGAGTACTTCCGGCGGATGAAAGAGGAATTCCATATTGTGCCTAGGATTGAACACTATGGTTGCATGGTTGATTTATTGGGTCGAGCAGGTTTGGTTGAGCGAGCACGCACATTCATACAGGATATGGAGTTGCGACCCAATGCAGTAATTTGGAGGATCTTATTGGCAGCATGCACAATACATGGGAATTTGGCTTTGGCAGAGGCTGCAAGAGCTGAAATCTTGCAGTTAGAACCCAAACACAGTGGGGACTATGTGCTGCTCTCAAATCTCTATGCTTTGGAGCACCGTTGGTTGGATGTGCAAAAAGTGAGGAAGGAAATGTCCAATGAAGGAGTCAGGAAAGCTCCTGGGCACAGCCTTGTCGAGTTGGGCAATAATGTTCATGAATTTACTATGGGTGATAAATCTCATCCTCAGAGTGAGGCAATATATTTGAAGCTAGCGGAGATCACAAAGTTGTTAAAATTGGAAGGTTACGTCCCTCACACCACAAACGTGTTCGCCGATATAGAGGAGGAGGAAAAGGAGAACGCTTTGTCTTATCACAGTGAGAAGATCGCTGTGGCATTCATGCTCGTCAACACTGGACCAGGGACTCCTATTAGGGTCGTGAAGAATTTGAGGATATGTGCTGATTGTCATTTGGCAATCAGACTGATTTCGAAGATTTACGGTAGGGAGATTGTTGTGAGGGATCGTAGTCGATTTCATCATTTTAGGGGTGGGGTTTGTTCTTGTAAGGAATATTGGTAATTTTTGGAATCATCATTTGGATAAGTAACAAAACTTATTTGCTCAACACTTGATGAACTAAATGGGATGCACAGAAAGCAAGTTGCAGTTAGCTTGATCTTATCTTCCTTTTTACTCAAATGCAACGCAGCAACAAATCTGAGAAAAATATGGTGCACGGCTTCTGTAGTACCTGCAGGATTAAAATTATATATTGATGCTCGACCCAGCAATAAACATTCCATGATTGAGGTTTTGATTAGTGAATGTACAACTCAAATATTCACTCCTTTCTGTCCTAGTCCAATCTATACCTGTCGTATTTGGCTCGAGCAATTTTTCTCGAAATATTTTCTTTCATCGGTTCATTTTGTTGGTCATTCATACGACTTATAACTCTTTCTTTTAATGGAACTAGAGTGGTTTATGTTTGTTTATATTTCTGTTTGATATTGGAGCTACAGATGTCGTGTTTTTCACGTGGTCGTTGCTTAGTCTTGGAGTTGTTAACGATTTAAATTTAGAACGGAAATGGTATTTGAAGTCTTCTTAGATATTTTTGTGTTTGATAAGAAGGCCATAACTTTTCTGAAATAGGGAAGTTAGTGGATAATTTTTCCCCTGCCACGTACAAATGGCTAAGTTACGATATGGAATAATGGGATATGAGCATTTTTCTCACTTCTTCGCATGCTTCACCGACGCTAGCACAGAGTTTGCATGTTCTTGCACCACCTTTTACGCCATGACTCTGTGCGTCTCTCTCACCAGCATACCCCCGAATCGGAGCCGTATCGCATAGATGCCTCAACCACAGCATGAGTCATGAAGGCTTGACCCGAAGCATTAATAGCTTGAAACAACCGTGCATTGATCCTGTTCACCTCTTCTGCTTTCCACGCTTCACCGTGTCTGTTTTCAAGTGCATGACCATTTGTCATGCCATCGAATAATGCAGAAGGGCGAATCCTGAAACAGATCATTGCGAAAGATCTTGGGAAAGCAATTTCAGATCGGCCATCTTCCTCCACGAGCTCCCCGAAAAGCTTTGCCAACCACAGTGGTTCCTTATGTGCTTTCTCAGGTTGTGTTCTCCATGTGTTCTCAGTACAAGCCACAACTTCACTGCTCTGAGCCTCCTGCTGAGAGAAAGTTGCCAATCGTTGTAGTCCACCACTTGTTTTGAATCGGTTGCCTCATTCTTGAGGTACTCTGGATCTTTTGATGAGGACTTTACTGGGGCACTTGGGTCTTTTAGCCAGAGACAGGAACAATCAGGAGGGGTCAATAACCACTTGTGGGCATCGAAGCTAAATGAGTCTGCAAACTCAACCCCATTGATGAATTTCCTGTACTCTGGGCATATGCAAAATGCCCCTGCGTAGACAGCATCTAGATGAACCCACATGCCGAATTCGTCAGTGATTTTGCACAGAGGTGTCAGCGGATCCACTGCTGTGATCGAAATTGTCCCAACTGGGGCGCACAAGTATAATGGAATTAGTCCCGCTTCAATATCTGAATAGATTGCGTCCCTTAATGCGTCTGGAGACAGATCAAATGATGTCGACCTTGTCGTCTTTATGGCCCGGAAGTTCTGAGGGTCAATTCCCACGATCTGAGCTGCTTTCTAGAATGAGCAATGTGTTTGGTCGGATCCATAGATGACGAGCTTTGTGATAAAATCATGTCCTAGTCGTCTTAGGATCTTATCTCTTGCAGTAGCCAGGATGCAAATAATGGCCTAGCAAGTATTTCCTTTAATGACTCCACTACCATGTCCTGAGAAAAGGAATGGTGTAGGCAAATTGACCAATTTCCCAAGCCAGTCCATGACTAGGCTTTCAAGCTTAGTCACGGCGGGGGATGAGAACCAGTTGAATCCTGGCACATTAAACCTGGTGCAAAGCATCTCGCCGAGCATCCTAGGGATGCCAAAGCTGCTTGGGAAGTAGGCAAAGAAGTTGGGACTTTGCCAATGAGTTAAATCTGGCACAATGTATCTATACAATAAATAATGGTTTATGTAGATTCTTGATCGGATTTT
Source organism: Eucalyptus viminalis (assembly GCA_014182385.1). NCBI lineage: Eukaryota > Viridiplantae > Streptophyta > Magnoliopsida > Myrtales > Myrtaceae > Eucalyptus > Eucalyptus viminalis. The sequence continues at coordinate 26,998,283 of CM024530.1, forward strand.
AGGAGGCATTTGGAAAGATATCCAGGTTCGACTTGGCTAACCACTGGGTACTTCTCGATTTTTTTGTGGTAGTTGTTGGAGAAATCCTCTTGAAGTGTTTTGAAGTTGACAAAACGTTTCCATCAGTCTAGTCTGAAGGCTTGCAGACTCTGCTATTTAAAGTCTGAAGACCTCCGGACAGCCAGACTTAAGACTCAAAGTCTATCCTCATTGACAGTTTCTAATCCGTTGAAGAAAGGCTATCCAGAACTGGATGTTTCATTAAGGATGTGGCCTTATCGATTGGAGAAGATCTCTTGGCTGTATATGACATAACAAAATTCTTTATTTGATCATAATTGATTCGAAGATTAAAGATCCGATGATTGGCAAAGTAAACTTGGAAGGTTCTACTTATGGAAACCGAGATCCTGATTGTATGGGCGAACAGGATTGATGGGCTATCGACATGTTCCTTTAATAGCTCGAATGATCTTCCTAATTGATTCTGTCCAACGGGTAGATTGGAGGAATTCCTTTGGTAAGTGCCAACGGGTATGATGGCATGAAGGAGTATATAAGGAAGACGTTCTAGTTGTTCAAGAGTGTGCACGATAGAAGAATTCCAAAGTCTGAAGCTCCTTGTTCTTAGTCAATTCATTTGTTGAGCAAAATCGTGTAAACAAAAGAGAGTCTATATTCATGAGAAACCTTGAGGAAGTGTGGTAGAACATCTACACTGTGGAATCAAGGAAAAGCTATGCTGCTGTAACTTTTCTTTTGTTCATAGTGAAATCCAGCCGGTAGGCTGTTAGTGCGGAAGAGTGGACGTAGGCTTGGAATAAGCCGAACCACTATAAATCTTGTGTTCATTTCTCTCTTCCCTAACCTTTACTTTACTTTGATCGTATTTTCCTTTCTATTGATTGCCTAGAATCGCTTCCGTATCTCGAGAATTTGTTTGTGCACCTATTCACCCCCTCTAGGTGCTTATATTAGTTATCTCAATTGGTATAAGAGCCTGTGTACTCACTTTGTTTGAAGTGTTTTACTTCAGAGTTAAAGATCCATGGCTAGTATGTTGGCTCCATGACTGGTAGAAGGGCAAATCAATACTAGACCACCTTACTTTGATGGAAATGATTACAACATATTGAAAAACAAGATGAAAGCGTTCCTAAGATCAAATGATCCTCTCGGAATGGGACGTTGTAGAAAAAGGAATCATTCCTAAAGCTGCATCTGTCTCGAAAGAGGAAAATATAGCTGTTGAGTCTAGCGAAATGACTCAGGAAGAGATAATCAAGAGACAAGCTCTTGATGCAAAAGCAATTTATTCCTTATATTGTGCTTTATTCCCTACAGAATATAACAGAATATCTTCGTGTGTTACAGCCAAAGAAGTCTGGGATAGATTACATATTACCTATGAAGGAACCGATCGAGTGAAAGAAACTAGAGTCAACATTCTCCTCGGCCAATATGAAGCCTTCAAAATGAAACCATGAGAATCTATAACTGATATGTTTAGTCGTTTTTACGAGATGTTGTGAACGGTCTTGAAAATCAAGGTCAACCAATTTCTGATCCCATGAAAGTAAACAAGCTACTGCGTGGACTCTCCAAGGATTGGAATCACATAAAGACCTCAATCAGAGAGACCCAAAGAATCATGCCTCTATCTGTTGATGAGTTGGTTGGGACTCTTCGTCTTATGAAGTGGAACGAATCAATGAAGACGAAGACCCTAAAGGTAAGAAATCCATTGCATTAAAATCTAATGATGATTCTGATGTTACGATTCGAAGACGATATGGATGATGAGGAACTTGCTCTCATGATAAGAAGATTCGAAAGCTGAACGAGAGAAAGGAAGAAGATTCAATCCAAAGAAACAAAGTTTTCAAAAGCAACAGAGACTAAGTCTGTTGAAGATGATGAATCAAACAAAGATGTAGTCTGCTTTGAATGTAAGAAAAATGGGCACATCGACCCAACTGTCCTCTTCGAGAAAGAAGAAAGGAAAAACTGAAAAGTACCGAAAAGCTCTTAAAGCTGAAACACTGAGTGATACAGAGTGTGAAGAAAGTGATGATGATTATGCCAATATATGTCGATGGCACAATTGATTCAGATTCAAATTTCGAGACAAATTCGGACTCAGAAAGCGAATTTGAGGTAAGTAACTTCAAAATCCCTATTAAGGTTTCAAAGTATATTGATGAATTGTGTTTTAGTCTTAAGACTTCTCTTAAAAGAATTTCCGAACTCAAGAAAGAAAATTATGCTCTAAAACAACAGGAAAATATTTTGAAAGAAAAAGTGAAAAGTTTAGACAAGAATGTTTCTTCTCTTAAAGAAAGTGAAGATAATTTGTTAAAAGAAAATGCATTCTTGAAAAGAGATATCTCAAATATTTCCAAAATATTTTCTATAGGATCTGAGAAACTTGAAAAAATTCTCTCTGTTCAAAGACCTTATTTTAATAAATCTGGTTTGGGAATGATTGCTGAAACCATTCCTTTAATTGATTTTCCTAAGGTGAAGGAAAGAATCAAACAAAGACCCACAAGAGATGCTTACAAAAATCAATTTAAAAGAATCTTTGTAAAACCAGTAGGTCGCAATGCTCTCAGATGCTCAAAATGCAACAATGCAGATCATTTTGAAAAAGAATGTCCTATGTGATTTGGAAACCTGTTAAAAAGGTATGGGCAAAAACCGCATATCATACTAACACCAATGGACCTAAGAAAATATGGGTACCAAATAAGGTTTGAGTTTCTTTTTTAAATGCAGGTCACTATCAAGAAAAAGGTAAAATGGTATCCGGATAGTGGATGCTCGGGACACATGACGGGGGGACTCAAATTACTTCATAAAGCTTGTTCGAGTAAATGGTGGAAAAGTCTCTTTTGGAGGAAACAACAAAGGAAAAATTGTGGGATTTGGAACTATAAAGATTGGAAATCTCAAAATCAGCAATGTTTCCTTAGTGGAAGGACTCAATTACAATTTGCTCAGTATTAGTCGGCTATGTGATACTTTTGGTTTCAAAATCAACTTTCAAGAGGGAATATGTTCTGGAATTAGTAAAGATTCTACTCAGTTATTCATGGGTCGAAGATATGGAAATTGTTAGGGAAATCCCTTATGATATTTTGAAGATGACAAAATAAATCAAAGACTACTAACATGTTTAATGGTTGAGTAATAGACCATGCAGATAATAGAACATGTAAAGGATATTATCAAAGTCGAAGACGACCAGAAGACTGAACGTAACATATGTCCAAAGTATATTCGAAGATTTCCAGACTTCGTGTCAAAGTCCGAAGACCGCGGGACTCAAGACTCAAAGTCCGAAGACGCGGACTTTAGTGTCAAAGTCTGTTCTACATCGAAGTCTGTCAATTCGACTAATTCCGGGCGAACATGAATGATGAACCGAAGACGAGACTCTATGCTAAAGCTGAACTGGTACAGACCTTAAAGCTAAATCTGTTCGAGAAAGCGGATATGTTCGGACCCAGGTTGTAAAGTCTACGAGACTCATATTGTAAAAAGTCTACGACTCGAGACTTTACATCCGCAGATTCAATGAATCGTAACTCAAGCCCAATCATACAACGGCTAGTGATCTGGTTTGGATTCCACATCAAGATTGATTTGATTGATTCGATCTAATTGATTGATGATTGGATCTTGAAGACAAGAACTTTCTAAACGAAGAAGCTTTACTTATGGAAACCAAGATTTCGTTTGTATGGGCGATCGGAATCAATTTGGGATTTTACCTTTGTCACTCAACGGCTACCAAATCTTCTAGATACGAGCTGTCCAATGGGTATATTGGAAGACGATTCTCCGAGATACTGTCCAACGGTAGTTTGGAAGTGGAGGAGTATTTAAGGAGATCATGGACCGATGAGCAAGTAAGAGACGGAGCGTAGAATTTAAATTCCAAAGTCTGAGCAACTTTCGATCATATACTTGTCTCTTGAGAGCTTAAACGTTTGTAATCGTGAGAGAAATACCAAAAGAGTGACTTAGTGAGATAGTGTGATCTACTACTAAGTGTTTGCACTCGAAGTTGTAATCTCTTGTTGATTGCATAGTGGAATCCAGCCAAGAAGGCTGTTATCGTGGGAGAGTGGACGTAGGCTTGGATTAAGCCGAACCACTATAAATCTTGTGTTCTTATTCTCTTCCCTAACTCCTTTATTTTGTTCATACTAGCACTCTCATAAATATCTACCTCTTGGATGTGAAACCAGATGAATCACAATGTCTAATCTCAATCCAAGACGAAGCAAACTTATGGCACAAAAAGCTTGGGCACGTCAATATGAAACAAATAGCCAAAATCTCAGCAAATAAGCTTGTTCGTGGTCTACCCAATTTATCATATCAAAAGTCTGATCTATGTACACCATGTATATTGGGAAAACATGTAAGAAATTCCTTTAAACCAATAAATCAAGTTTCCACTAATCGTGTACTGCAGCTTCGCATATGGATCTTTTGGACCAACCGAACGCAAAGCATTGGAGGTAAGAAATACTGCCTGGTAATTGTGGATGATTACTCACGATTCACTTGGGTATATTTCTAGGCAAGTAAGTCTGAAACCTTCTCTTACTTTGAAAAGTTTGCTAAAAAGGTTCAAAATGAAAAATGGTATGTTATCTCGAGTATAAGAACAGATCATGGAGGTGAGTTTGAAAATCATGATTTTACAAAATTCTGTGATGAATTAGGTTTTCAGCATGTATTCTCCTCTCCATATACTCTAGAGCAAAATGGAGTTGTGGAAAGAAAGAATAGATCACTTCAAGAAATGGCTAGAACTCTTTTAATTGAAAATAACATCTCTTCACATTTTTGGGCTGAAGCGTTTCTACAAAGATGTTACATTATAAATAGAGTTTTTCTAAGGCCTATTCTGGAAAAAACACCCTATGAACTATTCAAAGAAAAGAAGCCTATTGTTTCATATTTTGGATGCAAATGTTTTATATAGTTTTTCTACAGCATGTATTTGGATGCAAATTTTTTATACTGAAAAATGCAAATGATTGAGTTGGTAAGTTTGAAGAAAAGTCAGATGAAGGCATCTTCCTTGGATATTCAACCACAAGCAAAGCGTACAGAGTCTACAACAAGAAGACTCAAACAGTGGAAGAATCAATGAATGTTAAATTCCAAGACTCTATGCAAAATGAATCCATTCAGACTCATCTTGAAGAATCTCGAACCTACTATAGAGTCTAAAATAGCTCAGACTTTGAAGGATCAGCAACAAGTGACTGTTGAAGATTCAAGTGAATGAAGTGACCATCAATCTGACAAATTAACCAGCAACTGGAAACATAAGTCCAGTCATCCCAAAGATCTTATTATTGGCAACATCAATGAAGGAATTCGCACTAGATCCAAAAGGCGCGAAGAGTCTAGTGCTGTGGCACTTGTTTTTGAAATAGAACCCAAAAACATAGAAGAAGCTTTATTTGATGAAAGTTGGATTGAAGCTATGCAAGAAGAGCTAAGGCAATTCAGCATTAATGATGTCCGGGAATTGACTCCTAAACCAAAAGGTAAATCTGTTATTGGAGCTAAATGGGTTTTCGGGAACAAGATGAACGAGAAAGGAAAAGTCATAAGAAACAAGGCAAGACTCGTGGCCAAGGGATACACACAAGAAGAAGGGATAGACTATGACGAGACTTACACACCAGTAGCAAGGTTAGAAGCAATTCGATTATTACTTGCTTTTGCTTGTTATAAGAATTTCAGGTTATTCCAAATGGATGTCAAAAGTGCCTTCCTAAATGGATTCATCCAAGAGGAAGTCTATGTGGAACAACCTCCTTGGTTTGAAGACCCAAGGAAACCAGACTCAATATTCAGACTCAAAAAGGCTTTATACGGCTTAAAACAAGCTCCTTGAGCTTGGTATGACAGACTGAGTAAGTTTTTAATTGAAAATGGATTTGTTAAAGGTAAAGTAGACACTACTCTTTTCATTAAAAGAGAAAGCAAGAGTTTTCTACCTGTTCAAATATATGTCAATGATATTATTTTTGGATCCTCTAATGAAAGTTTGTGCAAGAAATTTTCTAAGACTATGTAGGATGAATTTGAAATGAGCATGATGGGTGAGTTAACCTTCTTCCTTTGACTTCAAGTGAAACAAAGGAAGGAAGGAACTTTTATTCATCAAGAAAAATATGCTAATGATATTGTGAAGAAGTTTGGACTGGACAATTGCAAAAAGGCCGATATACCAATGTCAAGCTCCGTGAAGATAGATAAAGATGAAGGAGGAAAGAAAGTCGACCAAAAGTTATACAGGAGTATCATCGGTTCACTTCTTTATCTTACTGCTTCTAGACCTGATATTTTGTTTAGTGTTTGCATTTATGCCATATTTCAAGCAGACCCTAAAGAATCACATTTAAATGCTGCAAAGCGTATTATCAAATATATTGCATCAACTTCAAGCTTCGGTCTCTGGTATCATAAAAGGGGAGACTTTACTCTTCTTGGGTACTCAGACGCAGACTTAGCCGGATGCAAAGTTAATAGAAAGAGCACCTCAGGTACTTGTCAACTACTTGGAGGCAGGACAATGTCTTGGTTTTCAAGGAAACAAAGTACGATAGCTCTCTCTACGACTGAAGCGAATATGTAGTTCTTGGAAGCTGTTGTTCACAAATTCTGTGGATAAAACAACAGCTAAGAGACTTTGGAATTGAAGATTCATGCACGGAGATTAAATGTGACAACACCAGCGCAATCAATCTCACCAAAAATCCAATTCTTCACTCAAGAGCAAAGCATATAGAAATACGACATCACTTCATTAGAGATCATGTTCAAAATGGAGAAATCTCGATTCAGTTTGTTGACTCAAAGAACCAACTAGCGGATATATTTACAAAGCCTTTGGAGAAAAATCAATTTGAAATTATCTTTCCGGACTCAACATTTTGAGGTTTGAAGAAGTTAAAGTCTAGAGACTCTCGAGACTCGAGCAAATAAGACTTTGACTCGCAAGACTTTGACTATGGTTATTCTCTCTCTCTAATCTCATCTTGAAAAGGTACGATTATTGTTATCTCAAACGCTATCTTTAATTGACGAAATTATTGCATTGTTTCTTTTAGAAAAAGGAGTTATTTTGATATGACCATTTTTCGAAAAAGGCAGTTATTTTTAAAAGGCATCTTTTCACTTACCATTACAACGGTTGGTATCCCCTCCTTTCGACTGTCTTATATACAGTCGGTTTCTCCTCGCTTAACTCCAAAACCCTAAAAAGCACCAATCTTCCATTCCTGGTTTCCTCTCTTATTTAATCTTCGAAAAAGTTGTCATCTTTATTGGGAAAGTCAAGCAAGGAATCTTTCAAAGACTAAGAAAGATGTCGTCTTCAAGAAAGTCTTTGAGGATCGCAAGTAGGGGACCGCGGCGAATGAGTGAGGGGCCTACGCACTTCGATCTCACAGAAGAAGAAGTGTCTCCAAATCAGTAGCAGAGCCGACAACATTCTCAGCAGCGTCATTCTCCTCCATCTAGTCCTCAAGATGTTGATCATCATCAAAATGAAGAAATCATTGAAGATGCGAGACCCGTAAGAGTTCAAAGGCCCTTTTTATTTATAAGCTGTATCGTGCTTTAAAAGGGACTAGTACTCCATTGAACTATGTTGATGATTTTCTTAAGGACAAAGGATATGGAAATGAATATATCTTTTTGCGAAAAATGGAAAGTTTGGGAATTGCTTGTAAGGGGGTGGCAGAAGAAACCCTTGCGAATATCCCAAGTGACCCTCGTGATTGGGAGTTAATCCGGTGGATGGAAATGATGATGATAAATTATACAGCGAATTTCAACCAAGAATGGGAGTTGCGGCGGAAAATCGAGGAAAAAGGGGAGAGTTGTTTAGATCGAAGGAACGAAGGATCTATACTCAAAATTGCTGAAGCGTGGGGTGATAAACCCTAGGAGTGTGGATTTTGATTTTCTGGATGTTGTGAATGTGAACTTGAGGGAAAAGTTCGGTCATCTTCAACTTGAGAAATTCTGCTCTAACACCACAGAGGCCTATCCTCAATTAACTGCATATTTCTATTCAAATCTTAGTTTCTTGGATGCGGATAGATTCTCCTTCAGTGTCAAAGATCAAGATTTTGTTGTGGATATGGATATGCTGGCAGATGTGTTAGGAGTTGAGAGAGGAAGATATCAATGGATAAAAGTTTCTGTTGCTCATACTACACTGGAACTCGTTAAGGATAGGAGAACAGAGGGAAAGATTTCCTATTCAAGGATGAGTGCATTCAACATCTTGCTGCACAAAATTGTAATCAATTGCCTCAGACCGAAATCAACTTCCAAGACTGATGTCTCAAGTTCAGAGGCAAAGCTAATGTATGCAATCATCACTGGAAAAGGTTTTCACTTCCTCACACTTTGTTATGTTCCACATGTATAGAGCTGTGATGAAGGACGAGAGGACAACTTCCTTATCCGGTCTTGTGACGAGTTATTCAGACATCTCCGAACATTCAGCCTCCGCAAATTCTTTGTGCTCGATCGTGCGATTATATGGTGGTAGGACTGAAAATGGTGACCAAGATGCGTCTGAAGGAACTTAGCAAGGCATTGGAGAAATTTAAGGAGAAGACTCCGAGTCAAATCTCATCAATTCTCTTCTGCAGGAAAAAGGAAAGGGAAGGAGCCCATGGATGCTCAATCCAAGAGAAGAAGAGCTCTCCTCGTTGAGGATGAAGATGATGAGGAAAACATCACTATTTCTGCCTTGAAGAATCTCAGTCAATCTGTTCCAGAAAAGAGTCGAATGACGAGATAGAAGAAAAAAACAGAGAAAGAAGTAGAGGAAAAAGAAACGGAGGAAAGAGAAGAAGAAGAAGAGAAAGAGTTCAAGAAGAAGGAGAACATGAGGAGCACTCTCACGTGAAGGCATGAACATAGGGGGAGACCAAGAGAAAAGAGGAATGTCCTCAAATCCTACAACCAGTGAGGGAGTTAGTCGATCCCCAGCAGATCCAGAGGAGGTTTTTGCCTCTCAATTTCCTGAGGAAGGTCATGAGGTTTCTTCGCCAAATCTGCGTGATTATGCTGATCTACCATCGTCTGCATTTACTCCATCAGATCGTGTTAATGCCAGTACGCAGACCGAAAATTCAGCAGACTTTCGCAGAGTGATGGATATTCTCTTGGAGATGCAGGTCAGATATATGCATTGGGATGTGAAGTTCAGAACTTGCATAATGTAGGACAAGTCTCTTCGGGTTCATTAAATGATCAAATCCAAGCCCTTTCTCTTCAGATTCAGGCTAATGCTAAGGGTGAGGATATTGCTCAGGCAAGAAGGAAGACTTTAAAATGCTTTGAAGCCATTGTTCGCCGATGGGAGATTTCTAGCTTGTTCGTGTTCCCAAGAATCCTTGACTTCATTTTCATCTCAATCTTTTATGCTGACAAAAAGGGGGAGAGTTGTGAGACTTGAAAAACTTTGAACTTAAATTTGTCGAACTTTTGGATTTGACTTTGTGGTTTGTTTTGACTTGTCTCGTGTGTCTGGATGTGGACTAAATTTGGGATTTGGATTTGACTGCTTATTATTATTAACTACTATTGATATCTTATGGGTGGCTTTACTGCATACTGGACTAACCTATTTTCTGTGGTTGCAGATTCTAGTGTTATTCATTTAGCCATTCATCTCTATAAGATATGCATATGTGTTTGAGAAATGTTTTGCAGGTCAAAGTTTTCCAAATCTGCAGAAAAGTTTTGTCACCATAACAAATGGGGAGATTGTTGGAGAAATCCTCTTGAAGTGTTTTGAAGTTGACAAAACGTTTCCATCGATCTAGTCTAAAGGCTTGCGAGACTCTGCTATTTAAAGTCCAAGACCTCCTGGACAGCCGACTCAAGACTCAAAGTCTATCCTCATTGACATTTCTAATCCGTTGAAGAAAGGCTATCTAGAACTGGATGTTTCATTAAGGATGTGGCCTTATCGATTGGAGAAGATCTCTTGGCTAGATATGACATACTGGAATTCTTTATTTGATCATAATTGATTCGAAGATTAAAGATCCGATGATTGGCAAAGTAAACTTGGAAGGTTCTACTTATGGAAACCGAGATCCTGATTGTATGGGCGAACAAGATTGATGGGTTATCGACATGTTCCTTTAATAGCTCGAATGATCTTCCTAATTGATTCCGTCCAACGGGTAGATTGGAGGAATTCCTTTGGTAAGTGCCAACGGGTATGATGGCATGAAAGAGTATATAAGGAAGACGTTCTAGTTGTTCGAGAGTGTGCATGATAGAGAATTCCAAAGTCTGAAGCTCCTTGTTCTTAGTCAATTCATTTGTTGAGCAAAATCGTGTAAACAAAAGAGAGTCTATATTCGTGAGAAACCTTGAGGAAGTGTGGTAGAACATCTACACTGTGGAATCAAGGAAAAGCTGTGCTGTAACTTCTCTTTTGTTCATAGTGAAATCCAGCCGGTGGGCTGTCAGTGCGGAAGAGTGGACGTAGGCTTGGAATAAGCCGAACCACTATAAATCTTGTGTTCATTTCTCTCTTCCCTAACCTTTACTTTACTTTGATCGTATTTTCCTTTCTATTGATTGCCTAGAATCGCTTCCGTATCTCGAGAATTTGTTTGTGCACCTATTCACCCCCTCTAGGTGCTTATACTAGCTATCTCAGTAGTCAGCTAGGAAATCTATGGTCATGTGTCCTTGACGCCTGAACTCATCAGGATCGAGTGGATTCATGATCCTGTTGCTGTTTTCGGGGGAGATGCTCATGACATTCGGGTTGAAGGCTTCCTATATATGAATGGAGCAATGAAAGGGACGGTTGCCGACTCTTTTATGAGCTAATTGTAGAAGTTGATAGATTTGCCCATGTTCTACTAATGCGCCATGGGTTGCCATCTTCTTGAATGGGCCCCCATTAATTTGTACGGCAACAGAATTAACACTCGACATTTCTTTCACATGATTTTAGTTTAGAAGTATTCTATAAAACTCGAAGCCATTTGTATACTCACTTACTTGAACAGCGGGAAAAATGCACAGTGAGTCCTAATCCTTATACACGGAATATGGAATGGTCTCAAACTTTTCAATTGGTTCGATTAATTCATAAACCTTCAATAAACAAGTAATTAAGTCTTAAAGCTTATGGTGGAAAGTGCACTTAAGGATGCGATGCCAGCAAATTTTAATTTGGCACTAAGAAATGACCGTTTATCAAAATGACTTGATTGCATAGGATATGTTCATTAGAAGTCCTAAACTTGTTACGAAAGTACAATTGGGTCCTAAAATTTGCAAAAAATGCAATCAAGTTTTAAAATTTGTCAAATTGGTGCAATCAAATCTTAAACTTAACACTGACAATCTGACTAATGGAAAATGCTGATGGGGCATTTTTAAAATAATTTTTATTTCCATCTGGCATTTTTATTCATTTTTTTTTTAAAAATAGATTTAAAAACTAAAAAGGAAAAGCTAAAATTTATTTAAAAAAACAACTGTGAAAAAGAAGAAGAAGAAGAAAATGGCAGGGTTGCTGATGGATGCTTTCGTCATTGCCACCCATTGTGGAAGGGGCCAGTGACGGTTGTTGGCCTTGGGCGAGGGTGGCCAGCCCTCGCTTGGCCAAGGTGAGGCCTCATTGGCCCTAGGTGAGGGCCAGCGGCCCTCGCTAGGCTTGGGTAAGGGCACCTAGATTTGGGCACATTGGCCCTCATGGGGGGGGCAATGACCATTGCCTACCTTGGCGATGCCTCATCAACCCTCGCTCGTGGCTGGCGAAGCTCACTAGATTTGGGCGAGGTGCCACCCCTTTGCCCAGATTTGGACGAGCCTTGTTGACCTTAGGCGAGGGCCAATGAGGCCTCACGCAAGCTTGGCAAGGGTCAGTGAGGCCTTGCCTAGGGTGGGTGATGGTCGCCGAGCCCCCATGAGGGCCGGTGTGCCCAAATCTAGGTGCCTTCGCCCAAGCCTAGGGAGGGCCGTTGGCCCTCGTTTGGGGCTGAGTGAGGGTTGACCACCCTCGTCTAGAGCTAATGACCATCGCGGGCCCCTCCGGCAATAGGTAGCAGCGGCGGAAGTGCCCACTACTATTTTCTCTTCTATTTTTCTTTTTTTTTATAGTTTTGTTTTTATATATAAATTTTAGCTTTTCTTTTTATTTTTAAAATCTAATTTTAAAAAATTGAATAAAAAGTTAAAAAGCCATGTGGAAAATTAAATTAATTTAAAAATTCATGTTAGTATTTTTCATTGGTCCAATTGATGGTGTTAACTTTATGACTTGATTGAATTAGTTTGATAAGTTTTAGGACTTGATTACATTTTTTGCAAGTTTTAGAACTCAATTACAATTTTGTAACAAGTTTTAGGATTCCTAGTAAACATATCTCTGATTGCACATTTTGAAAAAAAAATGTTTATATTACTTAATTGAATCAAAGATTTATGACTTAATTGCATTTTGTAGATTAGGTTATGGACTTGATGGTTCACGTTTTCCCTTTAAAAGCTTCAACTATTGAAGTGTGATGTGGATTTTGTATCTTAGCACTCCCTCCTCAAGCAAAGAAGGATTTGATGGCAAAGGCCTTATGCATGCAAACCCAATGCGGGTTGGGAAAGAATCTTTAAAGCCCATTATGCAGGTTGTAAGGGTCATCGTCAATGAAACTCAAGATCTCATATCAACTTAAACTTATGTATCGATCCGTTTATTTTAAAAGTTTAAGCAATTAAAATGAGATATGGAATAAATGATCCGTTTATTTTAAAAGTTTAAGCAATTAAAATGAGATATGGAATAAATGATCTATTTCAAGAATAAATACACCGTTGATCGATTTTTCAACAGTTCAAACTTTGAAGAAGAAAGTTAATCTAAGAATTATCGAAAATTTTCCCAACTAATTTTCACTTTTTATTTTTATATTTATTGTCTCCTTAGTTTTGAAAACCTACAATCAACATCTTCACATCTCTCACCTCATTTTAAGTTCATCCAATATAGGTTTCTATTAACAATATTGTCATTTGAGTTCCACTTTTACTTGTCCCATCATTTCATATTTAGGAGTGATCGCTTCTCAGTCTAATCCAATCCCACCCAGGAACCAAGAACCGGATAAGAGGGACTAGGTCTGGACCACCTGATCCTAAAACAGACCAGATTGGACCGATTGGTCCAGTCTGTTTCCTGGGTTATCCAACGAAACTGGTGGATGTTGAGCTCGTTAGCCAAGTCGGGGGTCCAGCCAAGGAATAAGTCAAAGAGGATGACCATGCCGGGGTTGGGGTGTGAGATGAACCACTGGGCGAGGGGAGACAGAGGGTGAAGATGATGGGGATGTTGCTGAAGTGATCGATGTCGTGGACGCTCTCGACGCCTCAAGGGAGTTTGGGGTGGGGGGAAGGGAGGACGAGGGCTAGATGGAGGGGCAGAGGGGTGGGTAAAGAGGAGAGGGTTAAGGAGACGGAGGTTATTGGGAGTGACCTACATGGTGAAGGTGAGTCCGCGGAGGGAGAGTTTGTGGGCGAGGTCCGGTGGCGAGAGGAGATAAAGAAGGAGAAGGAGAAGAGGAGGAGCAGAAGAAGGAGAAGAAGGAGAAGGAGAAGGAGAAGGAGAAGGAGAGAGTTTGTGGGCGAGGTCCAGTGGCGGAAGCATATGGCCCTGTGCTGAGGAGGAGGAGGAGGAGGAGGAGGAGGAGGAGGAGGAGGAGGAGGAGGGAGGAGGAAAAGTAAAGGAAAAAAGTGAATTTAGAACAAATTCAGATAATTTAATAAAAATTGCAAAAATTATTAAGGTCCACGCCTGTCATTCCACGTAAGATATTTGGTGTTGATTAGATTGTCATATAAACAATTTTCAGTCAAAATTGACTGCATGAACTATATTGAAAAATTGTCAAACTGTTTAGGACCAAATTGATAAAATTGACAAATTTAGGAATGAATGGTAGCTGTAAAATAGATTAGAACTTTTTGGATAATTATCTTTCAATATAGCACAACCAGTTTGGTTCTAAGCCCACCAAATTATTTGATGGCTTTAAAGAATCGTTGTGAGGGTAATTCACTAACCCTAAAATTAAGTCCCTGAACACTGTTAGGATGAACTCCCAGGCAAAGTATTTGGCGGACCATACCAGGACAATGGACAGATTGGTCAGCACCGCAAATATCAATATTGCATGGTCTTGCATTCTCATCTTTCCTGCATTCATAGAAAGTAGGGAGATTTTCATTCAAGGATAATGTATCCATACTGAATATAAACTTACGTGATATTATGAATTTAACTTTAATCGACCCTACATGCGATCCAAGGCTTGCTTTTGGTCAATTTTCGGTTGTCCGGGATGGTCCTCGGTGGTCCCTTTGTTCATGGTCGCTCTAGAGTGGTCGAGGCCTGTTGCTAGGCTATTTTTAAGCCCAGGAACGGGCTGAATGTCCACTGTCTAGACCGTCTCCCGTCTGAATAGCGAGCGTCCACCCTACTTTGGGTTTGTGTGGGCGTCTCCAAGCTGGTCGTCTGAGATTCCCGCAAATCATGTACTCGAAGAACTGGACTTGAAAGGATAAGAGGATCGTCAATGCCCATTTCGGGATCGTCTTTAATCTTGTGAACCGCCTGAATGTGCACCATTGAGACCGTTTTCGGCCCGACCAGTGGGCTGGAGCCCCTTTCAGTCAGGTTCCGCTTTTTCGAACCTATCACTTGGCAATGTCCTTTGTTTATTTTTCGTTCTAGCATCGTAAAGTATAGTTTCTCATGAAAGTTTGTCTTCATGAAATTCAAACATTCGTTGCATTTTCCATATACTTGTTTCTATTCTAATCTCTTTTGAGCAGACAAGTGAGAACGGCGACATTAACCGTTGATGCCTTTTCCCAGGGCAGGGTTTAGACGTCGTCACAAGAACATTTTGTTGCTTAAAATTTCTTAAGCCAACTCTATTTAATGTATTGTTTTAAGAGGCAGCACAAAACGAAGGGGACAAATGTTGCTTTGCGTATGGTAGAAAACAATACGTTGTTTTGAAGTACTTTTACTATGACTTTAGACAACATTTTCTTTTTGGAAGCGTCATTCTATATTGGTTTTTGGCAAGTGACAATTAATATTGTTTATTGCCTATATTAAAAGAAAAGAAGAACATATGGATCAGAATGCTTTAGAAAAATGATTCAAACGTTTAATTTGTTAAAACTAAAGTTCCGTTTGTTTCTCGGAGAATAAATATTTATAAAATATCTTCTTGAAAACGATTATTTGTATTGGTTTTTTTCAATATTGATAATAAATTATTTTTCAATATTTTCATGAATGATGAAAATATTTTTTATTTGCGTATGCAATGCAAATGATTGTTTTCATGAAAGTATTTTCTAAATTATTTTTTCCCCAAAACAAACAGAGTCTAAATACTTTTAATCTAGGTTTTACATATATATTAAAAATGGTAAGATAAGAAGATTAAAAGGAATGGCATTGTTGTAAGTCGTGCTTAGTTATTCCCTCTCCGGTTGATTGAAGGCTTTGAACTTTTGGCAATTGAAGATAGCATGCCACACTAGTTACAAGTGTTGCGTATTAGAGTATTGCCTAACTCTCAACTTTGTTGGACAGTTGGTGGTCTATAAATGAAAAGTATTTTAAAGAAATAACAAATGCCACCCATACTGCTTTGGTGACTAATGCATGTAGATAGCGATAGTATAATTGCATGATTTATCAATACGTGTATCTAATCTTTTGCTGGGTCACTTGATATCTCTCTCTCATTTTTCTTTTGTTTGGATCGAAGATAAATCCCTCTCATTGACTGGATCTTAAATGGATGAATAGTAATTTATGCTTTATGCTTGACAATCTAAATTTGCCAACGACGAACGCTCTTAAAACTCATCTTAACCAGCTTACAATTTCTTGGACTTTCCATCTTGGACGACAATACAAAGCAATTTATTTTATTAGTTGCCAACACGACAGTAACATCTTGGAAAGGCCCTTCTCAATGGCCGCGTAACCCCTTTAGAAGTGTTACGTAAATATCTCTTAATAGAGCGAGCACTCGTATAGGATTGTGCAGCTTATTCCGGACGTTGCAGTACGGCAAGCGTGAGGGGTGTTGCTCCCCGACATGTTTAAGAGAGAATTCGCATGTACTTGCACCACTGTCTAAGCCATGATTACGTGCGCCTCTCTCACCAAAATTGCCCCGACAGCAAACCTACATAAACTCCTCCGACCACCGTATGAGTCATGAAGACCCGAACTGAAGCATTAATAGCGTGAAGCAACTGTGCATTGAGTTTGTCCATCTCGTTTAACTTCTATGCTTCAACATGTTCGTTTTCCACTGGAGGGCCGTTCGCCATGCCAGCGACTGCCGAAGGACAAATCCTGAAACAAACCAATGCAATGTTTCTCAGGAAAACGACTTCGAATTGGCTGTCTTTCGCCGCGAGCTCCTCAAAGAGCTTAGCCAATCTACGGAAAAGTACGCTAGAAGTGTTAAAAGTTGTGTACGACGCTTAATTTGGTGCCAAAAGTTTTTGCCGGATCACTTAAGTACCAAATCGGAGAAAAAAACAATCACTTTGGTACTACTGACGAAAGATTCCAACCAAATTAGTTACGTGACTTTTATATATATATATATTTTTAAAAATTGACGTGGCTTTTAAACAACGTTGTTTTTCTTTCTCCTTAAGAAATGACGTCGTTTTGTTGTCATACGTAGACGGCCTTATAAAAATGATGCCACTAAAAACAATGCTCACAGCTCATATGGGGACTAGTTAGGGTTCTTTGTTCGATCCTCACCCAATACTGACCGTAACTCGCTTGCCCACTATCGCTTGCCCACCGTTGCTTGGCCAATGTCGTAGTTGCTCGACCAAGTGAGGGACGATGAGGTCATTCTTGGCATGCGTGCCCCTCTTGTATAGGGTGCCCATCCCCTGCAGCACGAACTGGTGCTTGGAGCTGCCGTTTTTGGGATTGGCCTGCCAGGACAAGATGAGGAACGACCAGAACGACGGAGGCGCGCGGTAGTTTTGGGGCTTGCGAGTGAGGAGAAGGTTGTTGCTCGGGCAAGAAGCAACGAGAAGAATAGGAGATGAGGGTGGAGGAGGAGGAGGAAGAAGGGGGGTCGAAGGTGGAGAGAGCGAAGATGAGGAGGGTGAGGGAGACAAGGAGGGCGTAGATGGAGATAGTGGATTGGGCTCTACTTAGGAGGTGGTTGGAGTGAGTCCTTTTGAAGGGGGAAGGAGGAGGAGGAGGAGGACAAGAGCTTGGGCTAGTCAACAATGTCGAACAAACTGGAGGCGGAGTGGTGCTGGTGTTGGTGCTGGTGTTGTTCTTCGAGGAAGAAGATGAGGAGGAAGCCCATGCTCTCTCTCTCTCTCTCTCTCTCTGGGGGATTTAGGATTCTTACTTGGGGGAAAGATGTCAAATGGCGTCATTTTTGTTGTTTGGATGCTGTATACTCTCCGACAAGCCACATCGGCTTCAAAAACTAATAAAAAAATGCCATACCGGATTTCCAAGTAATCAAATTGGCGTTGACACTGAAATGATCGTTTTTCAAACTTTTTGGCACTTTGGTGATCTGAAATAAACTTTTGACACTAAAGTGAATGTCGTATACAACTTTTAGTACTTCTAATGTACTTAACCCATCAACATGTAGTCGTTCCTTATGTGACTCAGATTGTGCATGCCATAGATCTTGAGCACAAGCCACAGCTTCAATGCCTTGCACCTCCTGCTGAGAGAAAGTTGCCAATCTTCGTAGTCAACAACTTGTTTTCACTCGGTTGCCTCGTTCTTGAGGTACTAGGGGTCTGTTGACAAGGACTTGACGAGAGCATTTGGGTCTTTTACCCCGAGCAGCAGCAATCAAGAGAGGTGAAAAGCCATTTGTGTGCATTGAAACTGAATGAATCTGCAAATTTGACCCTGTTGAAATATAGTATGCGGAAACGACAGGATCTTGCAATTTACGTTAATGCGAAATCGCTAGAGAAATAAACAAGAAAAATAAGGACACCAGAAATTTACGTGGTTTGGTCCAAGTATCGGTACCTACATCCACGAGGGAGAGCTAGCAAATAATCCACTATAATCGGAGAATCGAGTTTACAATTACTCACATGCTCAAGTGTTTCCCAAACCTAGATTTAACCCCAAACCCATATTTAACCCAAAACCCAAAGTGTTTATAAATAAACAACTCATTTGGGCATAAACTCATGGCACAAAATTACCGCACATTCAAGCTCTAAACAAAACGCTCTAGGTACACCAAAATTAGGAACTCTAGCGTTCGTTCGTATTTGGTCCGCATACGTACGGCTTCATGTATCTCTTCAAAGCTTCTCGTGGCTTGCGGCTTCAAAGATTGTGTGCGGCTTCATCGGCAACTTTCGGAAAAAGAAGAAGACCTGCAAGCTCCTATTTTATATGTGTGCCTAGGTCACTTTGACCTGGTCCCACCTCCTTCTATCTACGTGCAGGGGACTTCCTCTTCACGCCAAAAGAGTTGTGCGTGTGCTTGGAGTCAACACTTTGACTATGGGCCCCCACAAACCGATTGCCTTTTTCAAATTCCTCAGCAAAGAAGAATACTTTGCTCCCTTTTTTTTTTTAATATTTCCTCTTTTGTAAATCCATCCCACGATCAAATAACAAATTTTTTTATCAAAGCGAATCGTGTTTTGCAAATGCTCAAACTCGAGACATAATTTAACAGACCCTATTGAGGGATTTCTTGTAGTCTGGGCATATACATGAAGACCCTGCGTACACGGCATCAACATGAACCACATGCCGAACTCGCTCGCTACTTTGCATAGAGATTCTAGCGGCTCGACAGCCGTAACTAAAGTTGTCCCTAATAGGGCTAGTAAGAACACCTAGAGGGGGTGAATAGGTGTTTAAAGAAATTTTTTGCAAGACTTAACAAATTAATTCGCTTTTTGAGGATAATAGACTGAAGATGTAAAAGACTATAAACAATTACATCAAGCTAAGAATTAAAGTAAAGAGTTTAGAGGAAGAGAATTGAAACACAAAGTTTTATAGTGGTTCGGCTTAGACCAAGCCTACGTCCACTCTCCCACGTTAACAACCCACTGGTTGGATTTCACTAAGAATTAATAAGAGATTTTACAGTCTCACGTCCTTGATTCCACAGTGTAGAAACTCTACCACACTTCCTTAAGGTCTCTCAAGTATTTAATCTCTCTTTCGAATACAACTTAAGCTCAGCGATTGAGATAGCAAAGACCTAGGAGCTTCAGACTTTGGAAATTTTCTTTCACGCACACACTCGAATAACTTGAGCGTCTTCCTTATATACTCCTCCATGCCTTTTAAACCGTTGGCACTTTCCAAAGGACTCCCAATCTACCCTTGGAAAAAATCAATTAGGGAGATCTCGAGTTATTTAAGGAATGTGATGATAGCCCATCAATCCTGCTCGCCCATACAATCAGGATCTAGGTTTCCATAAGTAGAACTTTCCAAGTATACTTCGTCATTTCAATAAGAATAATTGATCATGAGGTGCTATCTCCAACTGTAGAATCTTCTTCAATCGTATGAACCAAATCCTTAAAGATATACTTGCATTTGGACAAGTCTTTTTGTCGAATAAATCTTTTCTTTGTCAGTCTAGAAACTATCAGTGAGGGTAGACTTTAAATCTTGAGTCTAGAGGTCTTCAGATTTTGACGATAGAGTCTGCAAGTCTTCAGACTAGACTGATGGAAACGTTTTGTCAACTTCAAAACAAATAAGGAAGTTTTCTCCAACAATCTCCCCCTTTTTAATAGTGACAAAACTTTCCCGCAGATTTGAACACTTTTGTCCTGCAAAACAACACTTAAGCAAAACAAGATATCTCATAAAAGATAAGTAGATTAGGATATGGATAGTAACGATTCTGCAACCACAAAAAACATGTTAGTACTGTAAAACAACTATCCTTTCCATAATCATTAACATAGCTTAAGTTGCTGCAAGCATCAAAAGATCAAATCAAACAGTTCAAACCATAACCAAACAAAAGATAAGTCCAAAAATCCAAAATAATCCAAAAATCCAAACCAAAGTCAAATCTGCATCAAACTTCTCCCTCTTTTTATCAACAACAAAAAGTGGAGTAACAATCAAAAGTAGGTTGAAAATAGAGTCAGAATCATGGCTGTTTTAGAAGGCAAATAAGCTGGAACTCTCTCATAGAATTTATTGTCTTCTCAAGCCTTGCAAAACTCTGCTTCAGTGACTGGAAATCTTCACCCTACATTGTAGACTGCACTTGATTCTTTAGGGCGTTTAACTAATCGTGCAAAGACACTAAAGTGGCCATGAAAGCATTCTTGAGATCCTGTATCTCACATCCCATAGCATATTGCTGTTTCCTTACATCCAGTAGAATCTCTAGCAGTCTGGAAAAGTCTGCTATTTGTTACATCAGCAGACTAGGTCCCGGCCGATTCTATTCTAGGAGTTTTGAGAATGGATGGATCTTCAGCAGATTGTCCATCATGACTATGAGTGGATGCTTCGGATAATGAGAGGCATACACATCCTCTGGGATCTACAAAGAGCAACTCACATCACTAGTAAAGATAGGTGAAGAAGTACCTTTTTGTTCAACAGCTCCCCATGTTTGTTTGCTTTTAGGAGGAGTAGAAACAACTTCTTCTAGTGCAGCTTCAACTTCAGAGTGATGTTTGGCTATGTCATGTGCTCTAGCAGTTCTAGTGTTAGCCATCTCAGAGTCACTTGATAATGAGACAGTCAAAGTTGGCTCAAAAGAGTTTTCGTGACCCTATTCTATCTAGGGGTGTGCAAAATACCCGGGAACCGCCCGGACCGCCCGGAACCTGACCGGAACTCTGGCGGTTCTTGAGGAACCTGGTTCCCCTTCCACTTTTGGGAACCGGTGGTCCTGCCTCGGTTCCCATGGGCGGATCCACCCGCCCGCCCACCCCGACTAGACCGGAACCTTTTAATATTAAAAAAAAAAATTACTAAAAGAAACCCTAAATCTCATCTCACTCCCTTCGTCTTCGGCTCCTAATCCTATCGCCATTTCACTGCGTTTACTTCTCCCGCCATCTGCATCTCCATGTACTTAAATTTAGTTTTTCTTTTTTTGGCTTGCTTTGATGTCACGTAGTCGTTCTATGTTGAAAATCAAAATTATTTCGTGTCAAGATCGGTTCCCGGGTGGATCCATGCAACAAACGGGTGGATCCCGGTTCCAATTTTTCGGAACCGGTCTTTAGCGGGCGGTTCCCGGTTCTAGGTCGAGAACCGCCCGCCCGGACCATGCACACCCTTAGTTCTATCTCATCTTCTCTTCCTTTTTCTCCTTCTTCTCTTTCTTCTTCTTCTTTCTCTTTTCTTCCTTTCTCTCTTTCTTCTTCTCTTCTTGCTTCCTCTGTCCTCCTCTATTCTTCATCTTCCTTCTCTATCTCTTCTCTCTCCTTTTCTCCTTCTTCTGGCTCTTCTCTTGTCTCTTGAAAACTGACAAAACTCTTTAGGTTTCTTAAGGCTGAAAGAGTCATCTCATCCTCATTTTCTTCATCCTACAAGATGAGAACTCTCTTTCTTTTTGCTAGAGCATCCATGGGCTCCTTACCTTTTCTCTTGGTCGCAAAGAAAAGTCTTGTTTAGCTTTCACGGAGATTTCTCCTTCATGCACTCAAGCACCTTGTTAAGCTCTTTCAAGCACATATTTGTAACCATATTAAATCCAATCACCATTGGAGGAATGTTTGTCAAACATAACAGTGAGGGATGTGAATTTTAAAGTGTCTAAAAGGGCGTGTGATAAGAGCTTAATAAGGAAGTTGTCCCTTATCTTTCATCACCGACATTCGTACATTGAAATAGGATGATGTGAGGCAGAGAGAATCAGCTAGTACTTCGATCGCAAACATCAGCTCGTTTTGATCGAGAGACATTAGTCTTGGATGTTGATTTTGGTCGGATGCAGTTGATAACAATTTTATGCAGCAAGACATTTGAGCCATTCATCCTAGAGTAGGATATTTTGCCTTCAACATGTCTATCTTTAACCAATGCTAGTGTAACATGTGCAACTGACACGCTAATTGGTTGGAAACTCACTCTTTCTACCCTAATTAGATCAACCAATGTGTCCACATCCACCAAAAACTCTTTATACCTGACTATAAAAGAGAAACTGTTTGCATCCAGAAAAGATAAATTTGAGTAAAAATAGGCGGTGAGTTCCGGATAGGCAAGTGTAGATTCAGAACAGAAGCACTCCAATTGAAGACGTGCTAACTTCTCTCGCAGATTGACTTTCACTGAATTGAGAAAATCAAAGTCAACACTTCTGGGGTTCATCACCCCTCTTTTCAACAATCTCGAATAGACTTTCTTGTACTCTTTGGAGAAAAAAATGCTCTCTCCATTTCCTCTAGCATTAACAACGACTCCCATCCTCGGCTGAAAATGGGTAAACATCCATTCATTGTCGTCCTGTCCTTGTGGTTGATTTGTAGTGCCATAGTGTGGGTCACTTGGAAAATTTGTGAAGGTCTTTTCAGCCGTTCCTCTCTCAACAACTCCTAACTATTCCATCTCCCGCAAGAATAAAGTTTCGTTCTTGAATCCTCTATCTCTTAAAAATTAGTCGATCAAAGACATCGTTGTTCCTTCTTGCTTCAAATTAGAATAAAGCTTGAAAGCAACCTTAGGAGTTAGCGTTCTTCTTGGTTCAACTTCTTCCAAAATTTCTTCTTACGGGATGAGTCGGTGGAGAAGACCGACACTTTAAAAAGGTTGTTGCTGACTTGGTCGCTATGGTGGAGAAGAATCTTCTTTCTCGTTTAGATTGAAATGTGTAGGACCCTCAGGCATGTGACGTGGTCCCTTGCTTGCAATCCTCGAAAACTTTCCTGAAGACATCGTTGCTTCAAGGGAGAAATTCACAAACTTGCTCGAAAAGGTGAAACCTTTTGGACAAATCAAGAGTGAAAGTGAAAGCAAGTGAGAGTTTTGTATTCGGGTTTGGGTGTAAAAACGAAGAAGACGAATCTCTATAGTATATAAAGCAAGTGAAGCGAGGTAAACGAATCGTCATAAAAGGAAAAATAAAAATGCCTTTTCGAAAATGAATAACTGCCTTTTGAAAATAAATAACTGCCTTTTCAAAAATGATAACTCCCTTTTTGAAAAAGAATAAATGTTACAACTTCAAAACTTGGAAAGATAACTTCAATTAATTAGCGATTAATAAGTAGTCGTACCTTTTCAAGTTTTTAACCAAAATTAAATTACTAGTACCGAAATAACGTACATCGCCGTAACTCTTGGACTTCGAGTCGAGCATCTTCAGACTTTATTTATGAGTCGAGCCATTTTAGACTTTACTTGAATAAAAGATGTGATGTTCGCCTAAGTGCGAATACACTCAAATAAGTTTTTCTCCGGTGGCTTTGTAAATATGTCCGCCAATTGATTTTTGAATCAATGAATTGGATCATAACTTCTCCATATTTAACATGATCTCTAATAAAGTGATGTCGAATCTCTATGTGCTTTTCTCTTGAATGAAGAATTAGATTCTTTTTGTGAGATTAATTGCACTATTATTGTCACATTTAACTGGGTGCATGAGTCTTCGATTCCAAGATCTCTCAGTTGTTATTTTATCCATAAGATTTGAGAACAGCAACTTCCAAGGGCCACATACTCCGCTTCTCTTGTTGAAAGGGCTATAGTACTTTGCTTCATTGAGAACCATGATATCTCCTATTTCCCGGAATTGACAAGTACCAAGTACTCTTTCTATCAACTCCGCAACTCCGTTAGATCTAAGTCTAAATATCCAAGGAGACTAAAGTCTCCTCCTTTTGGATACCATAGACCTAACTTTGAGGTAGTTGTAACATATTTGATGATACGTTTTGCAGCACTTAGATAAGATTCTTTGGGATCATATCGAAATCTAGCATAAATGCAAACACTAAACAAAAGGTCAGGTCTAGAAATAGTAAGATAAAGAAGTGAACCAATAATACTCTTATAGAGCTTCTAGTCAACTTTCTTTCCTCCTTCATCTTTGTCCAGCTTTGAAGAACTAGACATTGGTATCTCGATCTTTTTGCAATTCTCCAATCCGAATTTTTTAACGAGTTTTTTGCATATTTTTCTTGGTGAATGAAAATTCATTCCTTCAATTGTTTCACTTGTAATTCGAGAAAGAAAGATAGTTCATCCATCATGCTCATCTCAAATTCATCTTGCATAAACTTAGAAAACTTATTGCACATATTTTCGTTAGGTGATCCAAATATAATATCATCAACATAGATTTGAACAAATAGAAAGTTTTTACCTTCTCTTTTAATAAACAAGGTAGTATCCACTTTTCCTTTGACAAAACCATTTTGAATTAAAAACTTATTTAACCTGTCGTACCATGCTCGAGGTGCTTGCTTTAATCCATATAGAGCCTTTTTCAATCTGAATACTGAGTCTGGTTTCTTTGGATCTTCAAATCCGGGAGGTTGTTCCACATAGACTTCTTCTTGGATAAATCCATTCAGGAATGCACTACGTCCATTTGGAATAACCTAAAATTTTTATAACAGGCAAAAGCGAGTAATAATCTAATTGCTTCTAACCTTGCTACAAGTACGTAGGTCTCATCATAGTCTATCTCTTCTTTTTGCATATATCCTCTGGCCACGAGTCTTGCTTTGTTTCTTACCACTTTTCCTTTTTCGTCCATCTTGTTCCTGAAAATCCATTTGGCTCCAATAATGGATTTACCTTTTAGTTTAGGAGTTAATTTCCAAACATCATTAATGTTGAACTGTCTGAGTTCTTCTTGCATAGCTTCAATCCAACTTTCATCAGTTAAAGCTTCTTTTATGCTTTTGGGTTTTATTTCAGAAATAAGTGCCACGGTGCTAGACTCTTCTTGCTTTTTGGATCTGGTGCGAATCCTTTCATCAATGTCACTGATGATGAGTTCTTTGAGATGACTAGACTTGTGCTTCCGATTCGGGGTTTGTCCGACGGTTGCGATCTTCTACTTTAGTTGATTCTTCAACATCCGTTTGTTGTTGTTCTTTAGAGGTCTGAGCCGCTTCAGGGGAGGTAGACTTTGTAAAGTCTGGAGTAGATTCAGATTCTTCAGATTGAGTCTGAATCAGTTGATTTTGCAAAGAGTCTTGGAATTTGACGTTCATAGATTTTTCCACAGATTGAGTCTTCTTGTTAAATACTATGTAGGCTTTGCTTGAGGTTGAGTATCCAAGGAAAAATCCATCGTCTGATTTTTCTTCGAACTTACCAGTTCTATCATTTGCATTCTTTAAAATGAAACACTTGCAGCCAAACACATGAAAGTAAGAAACAATTGGCTTCTTTCCTTTAAATAATTCATAAGGATTTTTCTTTAGAATAGGCCTTAAGAATACTTTGTTTTTTTTTTCTTAATGACCTAGGGAAACTTGTAAGCCGACAGTCGGCGGGCAAACCCTGGAGCCCACGGAGGAACCCACCACCCCCGTGGAGCGGGTAAGTCCACCTACAACGTGCTAAGGATTCGAACTTCTCCCCTTCGTGAGGGGGAGAAAGCCCGAAGCCAGCAGCGCTACTCAGTGCAATGGTCTTAAGAATATTCTGTTAATAATATAACAAGCTGTAGAAACTGCTTCAGCCCAAAAACAAGATGAAATATTACTTTCAATTAAAAGGGTTATTGCCATTTCCTACAAAGATCTATTCTTTCTTTCCACAATTCCATTTTGTTCTAGAGTGTATGGAGAGGAGAAAATATGATGAAATCCAAATTCATCATAGAATTTAGCTAAGTCTTGATTTTCAAACTCACTTCCATAGTCTGTCCGTATGCTTGAAATAGCATATCCTTTCTCATTCTGAACTTTCTTGGAAAATTTTGAAAAGTGAGTAAAGGTTTCAGACTTACTTGCCATAAAGTAAACCTAAGTAAATCGAGAATAATTATCCACGATTACTAGGCAATATCTCTTTCCACCAATGCTTTGAGTTTCAATTGGTCCAAAGAGATCCATATACAGAAGCTGCAAAACATGATTAGTAGAAACTTGATTTATTGGTTTAAAAGAACTTCTAATCCGTTTTCCCAATACACATGGTGTGTGATATTGCTAGTATGAGTACCTAGAGGGGGGTGAATAGGTGCATAAACAATTTATTGAAATACGGAAGCGATTCTTAGCATATGATAGAAAGTAAATTCTCTCTTAATTAACAAAATGAAATACGATCGAGGTAGAGAGAATGAGGAAGAGAAAATTGAACACAGGATTTATAGTGGTTCGGCTTATTCCAAGCCTACGTCCACTCTTCCGCACTGATAGCCCACCGGCTGGATTTCACTATGATCAAAAGAGAAAGTTACAGCACAGCTTTGCCTTGATTCCACAAAGTGTAGATGTTCTACCACACCTCCTCAAGGTCTCTCACAAATATAGACTCTCTTTTGTATACAAGTATTTGCTCAAAGGATTTATCTAAACAAATAGGAGCTTCAGACTTTGGAATTCTTCTATCGAGCACACCTTGAACAACTAAGACAATCTTCCTTATATACTCCTTTATGCCATCATACCCGTTGGCACTTACCAAAGGAATTCCTCTATTCTACCCGTGGGACGGAATCAATTAGGAAGATTGTTCAAGCTATTAAAGGAACGTGTTGATAGCCCATCAATCCCGTTCGCCCATACAATCGGGATCTCGGTTTCCATAAGAGAACCTTCCAATAATATTTAGGCAATCACCGGATCTTCAATTTATCGAGTCAATCTTCAATCAATCAAAGGACTCCGTTATGTCTTCTCCAGCAACGAGATCTTCTCCAGTTGATAAGGTCAAATCCTTAACAAAACATCCAGTTCTGGATAACCTTTCTTCAACGGATTAGAGACTGTCAATGAGGATAGACTTTGAGTCTTGAGTCTGGCTGTCCGGAGGTCTTCAGACTTTAAATAGCAGAGTCTGCAAGCCTTCAGACTAGACTGATAGAATCGTTTTGTCAACTTCAAAACACTTCAAGAAGATTTCTCCAACAATCTCCCCCTTTTTGATGGTGACAAAACTTTCCTGCAGATTTGGATATCTTTGACTTGCAAAACATTCATCAAACACATATGCATATCTTATATAGATAAATGGCTAACAGAATAACACTAGAATCTGCAACCACAGAAAATAGGTTAGTCCAAGTATATGATTAAGCCATTCATAAGATATCAATATTGGTTAATAGAAGCGATCAAGTCCAAGTCTAGATCAGTTCTTATCCGACACAAAACAAAGTCAAACAGGTTCAAACCACAAACCACAAAACAATCCAACAAACAAAAAGTTTAATGAATGAAAAGTTTTTGATCAAATCTTACATCTCTCCCCCTTTTTGTCATCATTAAAAAGGACGAGATGAAGTCAAGGTTGCTTGGGAATGCGGACAAGCTGGAAATCTTCCATAGACTGAACGATGCCTTCCAGCCTTTTAAAGTCTTCCTTTAGTTGTGCAATCTCCTCACTTTTGGCATTGGACTGATTCTGAATAGAGAGGGCTTGCATTTTATCATTCAATGAACAGGAAGAAGCTTGACCTTCATTCTTCAAGCTTTGAACTTCGCATCTCAAGGCATAAATTTGACCTCGCATCTCGAAGAGAATATCCATGATTCTGCGAAAATCTGCTCCATTATCAGTTTGAGTACTTGCTTCGGCTCGATCTGATGGAGTAAATGCAGACGATGGTAGATCAGCATAATCTTGCAGGTTTGGCGATGAAACTTCATGACCTTCTTCTGGAAACTGAGATGCATAAACATCCTCTGGGTCTGCTGGTGAGCGACCGACTCTTCACTTACATCAGGACATGAAGACTTTACTCCTTTCTCCTGATCTCCCCCTGTTTTCATGCCTACAGGTGGAGAAGAGTGTTCCTCATGTTCTCCTTCTTCTCTTCTTTCTTCTTCTGGTCTTTCCTCCTCTCGTTTCTTTTTCAGCTTCTAATTCTTCTCGCTTCCTTCTCCTCTGCTTCTTTTGTCATTTGTTCCGAATCTTGCTGTGGAACAGGACGACTTAAATTCTTCAAGGCCAATGCAGAGATGGTGATGTCTTCCTCATCATCTTCATCCTCAACGAGGAGAGCTCTTCTTCTCTTGGATGGAGCAACCATGGGCTCCTTCCCTTTTCTTTTTAGCTGCGAAGATATTTGATGAGATTTTGCAGAGTCTTCTCCTTGAATTTCTCCAACTCCTTGCTCGCTCTTTCGTGACGCATTTTGGTCACCATTTTCAGACCTACCACCATATGATCGCATGGTCGAACACAAAAGATTTGTAGAGGCTGAATATTCAGATGTCTGAATAACTTCGTAACAAGGCTTGGGTAAGGAGTTGACCTCTCGTCCTTCATCATTGCTCTATACATGTGAAACATCACAAAGTGTGAGGGAGAGAAAACCTTTTTCCAAAAAGAATGGCATACATCAGCTTAGCCTCTGAACTTGAAACATCTGTCTTGGAAGTTGATTTCGGTCGGAGGCAATTAATCACAATCTTGTGAAGCAAGATGTTGAATGCACCCATCCTTAAGTAGGTGATCTTTTCATCTGTTCTCCTGTCCTTCACTAGTACAAGTGTGGCTCGAGCAATGGAAACTTTGATTGTTTGATATCTTCATTTTTCGACTTCTAACACATCTGCCAGCATATTCATATCCACAACATAGTCTTGGTCTTTTACGCTGAAAGAGAATCTATTCGCATCCAAAAAGCTTAGATTTGAATAGAAATATGCAGTTAATTCAGCATATGCCTCTGTAGAGTTAGAGCATAACTTTTCAAGTTGAAGATAACTGAACTTTTCCCTCAAGTTCACATTCACTGCATCCAGAAAATCAAAATCCACACTCCTAGGGTTTATTACCCCACGCTTCAGCAATTTCGAGTACGATCCTTTTGCTCCTTTGATCTGAACAAATCTCCCATTTTTCCTTGATTTTCAACCGCAACACCCATTTTCGGTTGAAATTGACTCGTATAATTTATCATCATCATTCCCATCTACAGATTCGGTCCCCAAATCATGAGGATCACTTGGGATATTTGCAAGGGTTTCCACAGCCACCCCTTTTCGAGCAATTCCCAAACTTTCCATTTTTTTCAGAAAAATATATTCGTTCCCATGTCCTTTGTCTTTAAGAAAATCATCAATGTATTTCAAAGGAGTACGAATTCCTTTTAGGGCACGATATAACCGGTAAATATAAGCGGGCTTTTGAACTCTTACGAGTGGTCTGCATCCTCGATGATTTCTTCCTCGTTGTTGATGATCAACTCCTTGAGGACTAGATGGAGGAGAATGACGCTGTTGAGAATGTTGTGGGCTCGCTTGCTGTTCTAGAGTCACTTCATCTTCGCAAGATCGAAGTGCGTAGGCCCCTCACTCATCCGCCGTGGTCCCCGCTTGCGATTCTTGAGGACTTTCTTGAAGATGACATCTTTCTCGTTTTTGGAAGATTCCTTGCTTGACTTTCCCAGAAAGATGACAACTTTTGAGGATTAAACGAAGAAGACAAACGGGAATGGAGGATCGATGCTTTCTAGGGTTTTTTGAGAGAAAAGTGAAGAGGAATCGACGGTGCACGATCGGTTAAAAGAGGGATAAACGAACTGTCACAAAGGAAATAAAAATATGCCTTTTCAAAATAATTGTCTTTTTCCGCAAAAATAGCTATTTCAAAAATAACTTCCATTTTGAAAATGAAACGATGCAATATTTATGTCAATTAAATATAACAACAATTTAAACACAGTCTGACGATCGTACATTTTCAAGATGAGATTCAAGGGAGAAAGACTTACGCCTCGACGGACGTACCAAGACTCGTCTTTCGGATAAAGTCTTGTAAGTCGAGTTTGAAAGTCTTTAGACTTTGATATCCTCATACCTCGAATGTTGAGTCTGACCGTATAAACTCAAATTGATTTTTCTCCAAAGGCTTTGTGAATATATCAGCCAGGTTGATTCTTTGAGTCAACAAATTGAATTGAAACATCTCCATTTTGAACATGATCTCTAATAAAGTGATGTCGAATCTCTATATGCTTTGCTCTTGAGTGGAGAATTGGATTTTTGGTGAAGTTGATAGCGCTGGTGCTGTCGCAATTAATCTCTGTGCATGAGTCTTCAACTTCAAAGTCTCTTAGCTGTTGTTTTATCCATAATTTGTGAACAGTAGCTTCCCGGGGCTACATACTCGCTTCGTTGTTGAAAGAGACACAACTTTGTTTCCTTGAAAACCAAGACATTGTCCTCGCCCCAAGCAACTGGCAAGTTCCCGAAGTGCTCTTTCTATCAACTCTGCAACCGGCCAGATCTGCGTCTGAATATCCCAGAAGATTAAAGTCTCCCTTCTTAGGATACCAAAGACCGATGCTTGATGATGAAGCCATGTATTTAATGATGCGTTTCGCAGCACCGAGATAGGATTCTCTAGGATCTGATTGAAACCTAGCACAGATGCAAACACTCAACAAAATGTCAGGTCTAGAAGCGGTAAGATAAAGAAGTGAACCAATAATGCTCTGTACAGCTTTTGATCAACTTTCTTCCCTTCTTCATCTTTGTCTATCTTCAAAGAACTTGACATCGGTATGTCGGTCTTTTTGCACTTCTCCAGTCAAATCTTTTGACAAGATCATTAACATATTTTTCTTGATAAATAAAAAGTTCCTTCCTTCAATTGTTTTATTTGAAGACCAAGAAAGAATGTTAACTCTCCCATCATACTCATTTCAAATTCATCATGCATAGACTTAGAAAATTTCTTGCACATATTTTCATTTGAAGATCCGAAAATAATGTCATCCACATATATTTGAACAAGTAAGAAACTTTTGATTTCCTTTTTGATAAATAAAGTCGTATCTACTTTACCTTTGACAAAACCATTTTGTATTAAAAACTTACTTAATCTGTCGTACCAAGCTCGAGGTGCTTGCTTTAAACCATACAAAGCCTTTTCAGTCTAAGACGAGTCGGCTTCTTTGGGTCTTCAAACCCTGGTGGTTGTTCCACATAAACTTCCTCATGGATAAATCCATTTACGAAGGCGCTTTTGACGTCCATTTGGAATAACCTGAAATTCTTATAACAAGCAAACGCAAGTAATAGTCGAATAGCTTCTAACCTTGCTACTGGAGCGTAAGTCTCATCATAGTCTATTCCTTCTTCTTGCGTATATCCATTGGCCACGAGTCTTGCTTTGTTTCGTACGACTTTTCCTTTCTCATTCATCTTGTTTTTGAACACCCATTTAGCTCCAATAACAGTTTTACCTTTTGGTTTGGATGTCAATTCCCATACATCATTAATGCTGAACTGTGCAGAGCTCTTCTTGCATAGCTTCAATCCAGCTTTCATCGACAAAGCTTCTTCTATGCTTTTGGTTCAATTTCAAAACAAGAGCTACAGACTGGACTCTTCTCGCCTTTTGGATCTGGTGCAAATTCCTTCATTAATTTCACCGATTATAAGATCTTTGGGATGATTGGACTTATGCTTCCAGCTACTTGTTGGTTTGTCTCGTTTGATGATCTCTCTCTTTGTTTGAATCTTCACGAACATCCCGATGCTGGTTTTCCGAGTTTGAGATGCTTCTTGAGTTGTAAGCTTTGGAAGGTTCGGAGCGGGTTCGGACTCTTCTT
The DNA here is from genome assembly GCA_014182385.1 of Eucalyptus viminalis. Classification (NCBI taxonomy): domain Eukaryota; kingdom Viridiplantae; phylum Streptophyta; class Magnoliopsida; order Myrtales; family Myrtaceae; genus Eucalyptus; species Eucalyptus viminalis. The sequence continues at coordinate 27,030,130 of CM024530.1, forward strand.
GATGAGTCTCGACTTGATTCATCTTGTGTTGAGTCTTGAAATTTGACATTCATTGACTCCTCCACAGATCGCTCTTCTTGTTATAGACTCTTGAAGGCTTTGCTTGATGTAGAATATCCAAGGAAGATACCTTCATTTGATCTTTCTTCAAACTTACCAACTCGATCTTTTGCATTTTTCAATATAAAACATTTGCAACCAAATACATGAAAGTATGAAACAATAGGCTTCTTATCTTTGAACAATTCATAAGGGGTTTTCTCTAGAATAGGTCTTAAGAAGACTCTATTGATGATATAACAAGCCGTTGAAACAGCTTCAGCCCAAAATCGTGAAGAAATCTTGCTTTCTATTAAAAGAGTTCTAGCCATTTCCTGAAGAGATATGTTCTTTCTTTCCACAACTCCATTTTGCTGAGGAGTATATGGAGAGGAGAACACATGATTAAAGCCATATTCATCACAAAATTTTGTAAAATCTTGATTTTCAAATTCACCTCCATGATCTGTTCTTATACAAGAGATAACACATCCTTTTTCATTTTGAACATTTTTAGCAAACTTTTCAAAATACGAGAAGGTTTCGGACTTACTTGCAAGGAAATATACCCAAGTAAAACGGGAGTAATCGTCCACAATTACTAGGCAATATTTCTTACCTCCAATACTCTGTGTTCTGGTTGGTCCGAAGAGATCCATATGCAGCAATTGTAGTACATGATTAGTAGAGACATGATTTATTGGCTTAAATGAATTTCTTACATGTTTTCCCAGAATACATGGAGTACATGGATCGATCTTTTGATAAGGTAATCTGGGTAGTCCTCGAAGAAGCTGTTTTGATGAGATTTTGGCTAATTGCTTCATGTTGACATGACCAAGCTTTATGTGCCATAAGCTTGCTTCGTCTTGAATTGAGATAAAACATTGCGATTCATTTGGTTTCACATCCGGAAGATAGATGTTTCCATGTCTACGACCCATGAAAGACCGAGTAGAGTCTTTGCTTGATTCGAACATATTGCTTCTTGAAAGAAGATCTTGAAACCAAAAGTATCACACGCTTGACTAATGCTTTGAGAAGATTGTAATTGAGTCCTTCCACTAAGGAAACATTACTTATTGTGAGGTTTCCAATTTTCACAGTTCCAAATCCCATAATACTTCCTTTGCTGTTTCCTCCAAATGAAACTTTTCCACCATTTACTTGAGCAAGCTTTATGAAACATTTTGAGTCTCCTGTCATGTGTCTTGAGCATCCACCGTCAAGATACCACTTTACCTTTTCTTGACGATGAGCTGCATTTAAAAAAAGAGTCTCAAGCTTTCTTTGGTACCCAAACTTTCTTGGGTCCTTTGGTGTTAGTAACATAAGCAGATTAGCCCATATTTTCTTAACAGGTTTCCAAACCATAGGACACTCTTTTTCAAAGTGATCCGGACTGTTGCATTTTGAACATTTTAGAGCATTTCTACCTACAGATTTAACAAAAACTTTCTTGAAGTGATTTTTGTAAACCTCACTCGAGAGTCTTTTCTTAATTCTTTCTTTCACTTTAGGAAAATCAATCAAGGGAATTGTTTCTTCTGTCATACCTAGACCGGACTTATTGAAGTAAGGTCTTTATGCGAAAGAATTTTCTCAAGTTTTTCAGACCCTATTGAAAATTTCTTTTGATATATTTGATAAGTCTGTTTTTAAAAAACATTTTCTTTTAAAAGATTGTTTTCATTTTCTTTAAGATTGGAAACAGACAAGTCTAGACTTTTAACTCTTTCTGCTAAAACATTTTCCTTTTGTTTTAGAGCTGAGTTTTCTTTTTCAGTTCGGAAATTCTTTTGAGAGAAGTCTTAAGACTAAAGCATAGTTCATCAATATATTTAGAAACTTTGACAGGAATTTTAAAATTACTTGCCTCAAATTCACCGGCTCGAGTCGATTGAGTCTCGAGTCGATTGTGCCATCGACATAGATTGGCATATTCATTATCACTTTCTTCACACTCGTGTCACCCAGGTTTCGGCTTTGAGAGCTTTTCGAAATTTTTCAGCTTTTCCTCTCTTCTTCTTCGAAGAGGACAGGTTGGGTCGATTGTGTCCCTTTTTCTTACATTCAAAGCAGACTACGTCTTTGTTTGGTTCCTCATCATCAACAGACTTGGTCCCATTGCTGTCTTTGAAAGCTTTGTTTCTTTGTGTTGAACCTTCTTCCTTTTCTATTCAGTTTTCTGAATTTTCTTATCATGAGAGCAAGCTCCTCATCGTCCATATCATCTTCAGAATCTGTATCATCAGAATCATCGTTTGATTTTAACGCAATGGATTTCTTACATTTTGGATCTTCATCTTCATTGATCCTTTCCACTTCATAAGACTGAAGAGTTCCAATTAGCTCGTCGACGGATAGTGTCATAATTCTCTCGCGTCTCTCTTATCGAAGTCTTTATGTGATTCCAATCCACGGAGAGTCCACGCAGTAGCTTGTTTACCTTCATGGGATCAGAAGTTGGTTGACCTTGATTTTCAAGACCATTCACAATATCTGTAAAACGACTAAACATGTCGATATAGATTCTCCTGGTTTCATTCTCAAGGCTTCGTATTGACCAAGAAGAATGTTGATTCTTGTTTCCTTCACTGATCTGTTCCTTCATAGGTGATATGCAATCTGTCCCAAACTTCTTTTGCTGTACCACAAGAAGATATTCTATTATATTCAGTTGGTGATAAAGCACAATATAAGGAGTAAATTGCTTTTGTATCGAGTGTTTGTCTCTTGATTATTTCTTCCGAGACATTCCGCTAGTTTCATCGGTTTCTTTTCCTCTTTTTCGGAGACTGATGTAGTGGTAGGAGTAATTCCTTTTCTACAACGTCCCATTCCAGGATCCTTTGATCGTAGGAAAGCTTT